>JAWWTY010000138.1:1102874-1152465 GCA_035222235.1 Margarornis squamiger
GAGTGCCACGGCCAGTCCTGCCTTGGGCACCTCCAGGGCTGGGCACTCCAACCCTCCCTGGGCAGCCCCTTCCAGGCCTGACAAAAAGAAATCCGGAATGCTTCCCAAATTTGTGATCACCCCCCGGGTCTGAGGGCGAGCTGCAGAAATTTCCTGCTGTGGTTGGAGCGCTGCTGCGGGAAGGCATTTCAGCAGCTTCTCTGCTCATCCACACTATTTCATTCTCATCCCTCAGGTGCTCCCGAGTGCCCTACACACACAATCAAATTACTGGGCCTTTACTAGGAGAGAAGATTGGATCAGGAGCTAAACAAACCGGATCAGGTTATAGATTTCTGTGCACTTTTATTTTCTTCCTACCACCACAGGGATATGTGTAAACAGGCACATATATAAACCCACCAGCATCTGCCAGCCAGGCAGATCTTTTTAAAGCAGGCACACATTTCTGAAGTGCAAACATTTTTATTTGGGCTCTGATACAGGAGTCAGAGGTAAAGGGCAAACACAGAGCTTGTCTTTCCTTCTGACCAGACAGGCAGGAAATAGAATTTTTCTGAGCTTCCCAGCTGTCCGTCGATGACAAATTACTGCTGGTTCCCATTTAGCCCAGCTTCAGCTGGCCTGAATATATTCTATTCACAAATGCCCTGGGATTAGTTCAAGTTGCTCCAGACTTCAGTGTGCTGACGTTGGAGGAGATAAACAGAAGCAATTTGCTGATTCACCATAACAATTTTCATAAAATATGAGTCAGGGTTTTCTTCTTTCATGTAAGGCTGAAATTAGGTTAACATGCTTTGCTGAGCACTGTGCTGTACTATGTGTGTTCCCAGAAGCATCTGATGTTCCTGTGGGATATTTTTGGACGTATAACCAGATTTATGAGGCTGTATCTTCTCCTGTTTCCCTCAGCTTTCCAATAAACTGACCTTCTTCAATCTGTGGCTTGAATTAGAAGCCTCTTCTTCACTCCATGATAAAGTCATGATGCCAAGTGGATTTTAAATTCTGTGCTTATGTGAGCTTCTCCAAACCTGGACATCTGGAGCAAAGCATGCTGAGTGGTCAAGGCAGAGGGCTTGGAACAAGATGGTCTTCAAGGTCTCCTCCAACCCACACCATTCTGTGATTCATGTCCCAGGATCCACCTCAGACTCCAGAATATGGAGATGCCTCTTCCTTCAGATTCTTCATCTGGCAGCAGGGTCTTCTTGGCACCCCTTGTACGTGCATCACCCCTTCAACATGTCTCACAGTGTCTCTGCCATCCCACCACCCAGCTCTCCCCTCCCCGTCACTCTGACGGTGCCTTTCTAGTTTCACACAGTGAAATTGAAGTGGTGACTGTAGAAAATGACATCAGCATTTAAACAGATTTCCTGAGGAAATGTTTTTAATGGTCTTTTTTATAGCTTATTTTGTGCTTTTTAACTTTTTCCCTCTCTGGTCAAAGATCAAGAAAATATTTCATACAGACCAGTACAGGAAAAGAGCTAATTCTGACTAATCTCAAGGGTTTGATTGTTCTGATTCATTTTCATTCTGAGCACCGATGGCAGAAGAAAAAGTGAATTTCATTCTGTCTTCAGAGAGTTTGTTTGGATGAATCAAAACATTCTTCACTTCTAAATTCAGACAACACAAAAATCTAACAAGTCTCCTCACATTTAAGAGTAAAACTCTGTAGGTGGGAGCAGGAACCATAAACCCCCTGACCTCAGTAGACTTCTTGGACTTCTCTTGAAGAGAAGTTTGTGCAGCAAGTGGTTCTCAGTACTTTTACTCAGTGAGGCTTGATTTTCCCTGCTACTGCTACTAACTTGAATATAAATTCCTTCCAAACCCTGGCCAAGTGCTCAATCCAAGCTGCCTGGTCATGAAAGGAAGAGCTTCCAGTGCTCTGACAGTCGTGTGTGCAATCCAGCTCCACCATGGTGGGCTGAAAAGGAAAATTCCTTCTGTTTCTCTTCCCTTTGTGTTTGTGTGTGCAAAAGTGAGTGCCTAGCACCTCAAAAATGCCCTTTTACCCACCCCCGTGTTATCTCAGAGGCTTATGCTCCAAGTTAAGGCCATGGGGAGTGTGTTTTCTGAGGTGATTTCCTCTGAGACAGAGTATGCATCATTCATGGTATGAAATTCTGGAGTTTGGGAAGGAAAACACAGCCCTGCGCTGGAATTTTCCAAAGGTAAAGCTAATTTTCCTCCGCTTCGCTGAACTGCAGAGCACAGAGCTCCATGCCCAGGGTACCTCAGATCTAAATACACGAGAGAACTGGGGGAGTGTAGATCAGGATCTGACCTTTACAGTTCCAAGCTCGGTAATCTTCAGCGTTTTACAACTGCCTTTATTGCTCTCACAGTTTCAGCCTGTTCTGCACATCCAAATCCCAGTGAAATTCAATAAAATCTCCAGGTAGGGCCGGATCCCAGCGTTGCCCTGGAGGATTTAGGTGCTGTTATTCCAGCAAAACGTGACCTTGCATTAGGTTATCCACAGCATACGATGGACCTTGAGCTCTGCATTCATAAAACCTGATAAAGGGCACAGTTCCAGGCTCTGTGAAAAATTGGCTGTGCTTCTACAATTTTATTCAGCAAGAAATCAGTGCTGTGCGTCACTGGCCAAAAGATGACTAAGCTGTGGTTATAAATGATAGAAATGATAAGGATTTACAGCCAGATTATCCCTTTTGACTCCTTTTGAGTAATACCTTGCTTCTTCACAAATGAACTAGAGATAAGCAAATCTTTAAACTAGGTGTTTGCTCAAGAGCTTGGCTGGCTGGGAATGTCTTTATGGATACATTAAGTGCTTTCTGGAATTAGGGCCACAGCAGGAGCAGGCAGCAAAAGTCCAGAGTTAGGGAGCATTTCTTGCACATCAGCAGAGGAGACCTGGCCTCGGGGTTGCCTTTAAAATCCTCATTTCCAAACGAAACAAAGTGAGCTGGGTGAAATCCCAGCTTTACTGAACTTGGGAGCAGAAGTCCCAGCAAGCTCTGTGGCCCCAGGATGTCACCAAACAGATGTCCTTCTCCTTCCCCCACTTTGCCACAGGGAGAACGTGGTGCTGCCAGCCCTGTGCTGGTGTCCCTGACCTGCCCATGGCCAGTGACAGCAGCCTGGTGACATCACGATGGCACAGATTTGCATCTGCCTCCCTGAAAATGCGCAAAGAGGTAAAGGCACAATTCCAAGAAAATCCAGCTCTCCCTGCCTGACATTAAATTAGGTTTATCACCCATCAAACAGGAGCTTTTCTCTGTGTACTAAACACAACTCCCTTGCCCAGCCATGCCGTGGGGCTGCAGCTGCCTAAAGAGTGGAAAAAAAAGAGAAGATATATAGCTTTTCTGAAGGAATTCACTGTTTTCCAAGTGCAGGAGGACCATTAACTAATTAATTTGTCTAATTAATCACTCAGTAGCTACGTACAATGGTTGGGCAAGCCATGGGCTTCATCCTGGCGCAGGCTGAGTGTGCAGCTCCCATCCTGTCCCTCTGTCCAGCAGTTCTGCATGTCCAGGGCCACTGGGCTCCCTCCGGCCTGGATGTGGTGGCCCGGGCCCAGGCAACTGCAAAATACACTTATTGGAGCTGAGAATTAATTTGTGTTTGGAGTTTGTGAAGATTTCAAAAATCTCATTACCTCTTTTGCCTAATTTTTGAGCTAGGAAGATAAATTAATATAATCGTAAACAAAGAAATAATAAATAAAACAAACAATAAACCAATAGAATAATATAAAGCAATTTAAATAGAAATACTTTTCACAGCAGGGAATATCAAGTAATATAAACTAACCTGGTGTCTATGACATAAAATGAAGTCGTGTCACGAGTGGGATTCTTTAATTGTGAAGTGCTTTGTAATCGCTGCAATTGCTCCATCATAAAACTGTTCCCAAGAGGAAAGAGACACTGAGAATGTTTTTAAGGGCCCTAAAGAATAACAGCTGGCTTGGGGATTTTTATGCTCAACGAGGGTCGTATTTCCTTGCTCTGGGTTCTTTTAGGATAAAAGGTTAAAGTCCTGCTCTGGTGTAATACCCAAGAGCCAGCCTAGAAGTACCTGGGTGCTGGGGGGTCAAGTACAGACATGGCTATTTAAGGTTATTATATATTTCTCTGTGATAAAGTGCAGTTTAAAATACTTTCATAACCTTTTTTTGCTCATTGTTATGAGTCACCCTAGTACTAAATCTGCACTTTTTTTGGAAATAATCATGGCTTACCCATTTGGCATGTTTTCTCAGAACAGTTAAGTGAATTATCTCTTATTTTAGGTCTGTGTCTAAGCAAACTTAGACTCTGCACAGCAGCAAACCCAAAGTATTTAGTGTTACAGTGGAATGGAAATGACCAAAAATGGCACAAATGCCATAACCTCCCCCTGTGCAGGGTTTTATTCCGACCATCCAGTGAAGGAACTGATCAAAGATAATAATTTCTAGAAGCCCAGCCCGGTTTCTAAAGTCAGATGCTTAGAACCAGAACTGAGTCTGTGACATCACGTCTTCCACATGAAGGACCATAGGGAATGTTCACAGCAGGACCAGCACGGCGGGATTCCAGGTGGAGGAGATCCGGGTCCCAGAGCAGAGGTCACACAGCAGCCAGGTGTCTTTCACTGCAGGAAGGGCTGTGCTACAGGTGAGATACAACCTGGGGGGTTGAGTGACCAAACTGGGTGGTGGGGCTCATGTCACTGTTACCAGCTTACTCACCTCAATCCTTCCTTAATCCTTTACCAAAATCCTTACACTCCTTAACGCACCCTTGAAATGAAGATTTCCTTGCTTAGATTCCCTTGGCAATTACATCCTGTGCTTGTGTCCTGCCCTGAGAAACTGTGGCTGATCCATCCCTGGAAGCGTCCAGGTTGGATGGGGCCTGGAGCAACCTGGGATACTGGAAGGTGTCCCTGCCCATGGCAGGGATGGGACTGGGTGGTCTTTATGGTCCCTTCCAGCCCAAACCATTCCAGGATTCTATTAAACAGTGAGGCCAAACACACAGACTACTGTGCAGGAGGGATCTTGAAACCAAACAAGTTTAGTTCTGACTTTTCTTGGGTTTAATAATCTGAGAACTGGATCAGCAGAGGATGAAATCATCTGCCACCAAGTGAGTGGGACCCTCTTTCCCCGGGCTGACAAGTCCTCAAGTTGTGCTGGACAAGGTTCAGGCTGGATATTAGGAACAATTTCTTCATGGAAAGACTTGCTAAAACCTTGGAAGGGACTGCCCAGAACACTGGTGGAATGTCAGAATCTCCTGAGCTGGAAGGGACCCAAAAGGACCATCCAGTCCGACCCTTGGCCCTGCCCAGACACCCCAACAATCCCACCCTGTCCCTGAGAGTGCTGTCCAAACACATCCCTGGATGGTTTTAAGAGCCCTGTGGATGCGGCACTTGGGACATGGTTAGTGGTGGGTTCAGCAGTGCTGGGGAATGGTTGGACTCAATGGTCTTAGAGGGCTTTTCCCTCTGAAACATTTGTGTGATCCCATGATTTTATGATTCTGTGATTCCATTACTTTATGATTCCTTGATTCTGTAATGGTGTGATCCCATGACTTGTGATTCCTTGATTCTGTAATGGTATGATCCCCTGATTTGTGATTCCTTGATTCTATAATGCTATGATCCCATGACTTGTGATTCCTTCATTCTATAATGCTATGATCCCGTGATTTTACGACTCCTTGATGCCATGAAATTGTGATTCCATGGTTTTATGATTCCTTGCTCCCACAATTCCACGACTCCAGACCGTATGCCCCCCCTGCCTCTGTGGCACCACAATCCCGCTATTTTAGGATCCCGTGACCGTGTGCCCCCGTGGTGCTGTGCCCCAGCACGCAGCCTGGCGGGGGACAGGCTGGGGGTGATGCTGGTGGCCGTGACCCACCGTGGGGTGACAGACAGTGACACCGGGGCAGGGCTGGCATCAGGCCCTCCTCTGAGCAGCGGGGGTGTGGGCACGGGGGTCTGTGAGGAGGGACGGGGGTCTCTGGGGCTATCTGGGGGTCTCTGATGTGTCCGGGGATCCCTCAGGCTGCCTGGGGGTCCCTGATGTGTCCGGGGGTCCCTGATGTGACCCAAGTGTCTCTGATGTGCCTGGGGGTCTCTGATGTGCCTGGGGGTCTCTGAGGCCACCCGGGGGTCCCTGATATGGCCCGGGTGTCTCTGATGTGGCCAAGGCGTCCCTTATATGTCCTGGGGGTCCTGATGTGTCCTCGGTGTCTCTGATACAGCCCAGGGGTCTCTCATATGTCCCGGGGGTCCCTGATGCTGCCCGGGGGTCTCTAATGTGACCCTGATATGTCCCGGGGGTCCCTGATGTGTCCCGGGGCTCTCCACTGTGTGCCGGGGGTCTCTGATGTGTGCCAGGGGTCCCTGATGTGTCCCGGGGGTCCCCGCTGTGTGCCGGGGTCCCTGATATGTCCCGGGGGTCCCCTGATGTGTCCCGGGGGTCCCTGATGTGTCCCGGGGGTCCCCACTGTGTGCCGGGGTCCCTGATGTGTCCCGGGGGTCCCCACTGTGTGCCGGGGTCCCTGATGTGTCCCGGGGGTCCCTGATATGTCCCGGGGGTCCCCACTGTGTGCCGGGGTCCCTGATGTGTCCCGGGGGTCCCTGATGTGTCCCGGGGGTCCCTGATGCCGCCCGGGGGTCCCGGCCGTGCCCCCGCCGCGTGCGGGCCCCCCCGGCCGCCCCGTTGCCATGGCGGCGGCGGCCGCGCTGCGCTCGGCGGGGGCGGGCGGAGGGCGGGGCGGGCCGGGCCGGCCCCTTCAGCACCAGCGGGGCCGCGGACAGCGCCGGGGCCGGGGGCGGGCACCGGAGCGGCACCGGGAGCGGCACCGGGAGCGGCACCGGGAGCTGCGGGGCCGGGAACGGCACCGGAGCGGCACCAGGATCGGGAGCGGCCCCGGGAGCGGCCCCGGGAGCGGCACGGGGAGCGGTACCGGAGCTGCGGGATCGGGATCTGCGGGGTCGGGAGCGGCCCGGCCCGGCCCGGCCCGGCGCGGCGGGGAGGACGCGGGGTGCCCAGGGTGAGTGTCTGCCGGGGGTCGGGGCCGCGGCCGGCCGGGGGTCTCGGTTACGAACTCGCGTCGGGCCTGCCCGTCCCCCCGTGCGGAGCTGGCCGGGCAAACTTGGGGATGGAGCCGGGAGAGGGAGCGGGGAGCGGAGTGGCCCGGGGGGAGCGGAGCACACAGACAGACACACGGACACACAGACACACACAGACATACAGACACACACAGATACACACACAGACACACACATAGACACACAGACACAGATACACACAGACACACAGACACAGACACACAGGCACACAGACAGACACACACACACACACACACACACATACACCCACACCCACACACACACAGACACACAGACACACACACACACAGGCGCGCACACACACACACACACACACGCAAACACGCACACACACACCCACACCCACCCACACACACACACACACACACACAGGCACACACATACACATACACACACACACACACACACACAGGCACACACACACACCCACGCACACACACACACCCACACACAGACACCCACACACTCACACACACACTCACAGTCACACACACCCGGCCGGCCCCGCCGGGAGCGGAGCGGGCTCGGGGGTCCCGAGGTGGCGGCCGGGGTGTCCGAGCCCTCCCGGGGGTGTCCGGGGGGCACCGTGCGTGTGTCTGGGCAGGGCACAGCCCGGGGGGACAGCGACAGCCACAGCGGGCTGGGCGCTCTGCCCCGAGCCGCTCGGAGGTGTCTGTGTGCCACGCATCGCAGCGCCGGAATTGTGTGCCTTCCCGGGCGGGAATCGCTCTCCTGTGCTCCCTGCCTTCCCCCACGGGCGTCTCGGAAACATCTGCTTAGCCGCTGCACGGCTTTAATGGTATTTATTGTTCCCTCTCAAAGAGGAGGGTTGGCTCCGCGGGCTCGCACACGTTGTGTTCCATGTGCTGCGCTCACAGGGACAGTCTGTCCGTGCCTCCCATGAAAAGCAGCAAGGTGGGTATGAATGGGCATGTGTTGAATTCTCCGCTAAAGGCCGAGCAATGAATAATAAATGAAAGTGACTCCAGAGCAGGGACTCTCCCACGCTTCGCTTCGTGCTCTTGCGTTCTCCCTAAACTAGAGTCAGACGTGTCTGTGCCATTCAGAAATGTAAGAACAATCCCCGTGTCCTTTAAGCCTCCGCGTGCTGTGCCTGCAGCATCCAGGAGTCAGGAATAAGGGCTGATGTGTGGAGGGGGAATAGCTGCCTGCATTATGCCTTCTGTTCCTTCTGCCTTATCCCTCTCGCATTCCCACCGCTCAGTTCAAGGAGAACACTAATAATTCCTTTAATTTGCAGTGCTGCAGACCTTTGACCCCTGGGTAGTGTTGCCTGCACCCCATCCCTGCCCAGCTGTGCATCCCGGGCATAACTTTACAGTAAATTTAGTTTTGTTGCCTCATTAGGCATCAGATATACAGCTCGTGTGTGCTCTGTAATGATTCAGCTGCCACAAAGAGAGATGTCTAATGTTGAGCCTTGTGAGCAAAGGCCTGACCCTAAATTCCTGCCCCTGGGTGTATCAGCAGCTCAAGTTCAGGAGTAACTGCTGACACAGTGCAGTCTGGTAATTTATGACCCCACTATAAATCAGGGAGACATAAGTAGACCGACTTCCTTGAAAGATCACATTGAGAGTGAGTTATTTTGGAGAGTCAATTAAGCAGCATTTCAACTGGCAGTGGAAATTCATTCATTAATTATCACGGCTCAAAGGAGTGAAATTCTACCCGTGTTTTCAAAACACTCCTAATCCAGAGTGGTTTCATGGCCTTCCTGGTTCTGGGCTCTGATGGGCAGACTCCAGGATGGGCTTGGGATGAGCCATCGGTGTTTGGCCATAGCAAGGGGTGAAATGTTGGTACCTTGTGCTCTGCTTTGCCTCTTCCATTCATATTGGGAAGCCCTTGGTGGGTCACCCTGAAGTTACTGCCAGTGTTGAGTTCCCAGTAGCTAGATGGTCATCTGTATGTGGATATATGGATTTAAGACAAATATATATGTTTTACATGTCATATATATCTTGCATTTCATATATATCTTACATGTCTGTGTTCAACCCACTGGTTTTAATGGATGAAGGGCAGTGAATAGTTACAAGACTTACAAATTCCAAGTCCAATTTCACCATCAGTTTCCAGGTATCGTGGGATCAGGGGTGGTCCTTACAGAGTGGAAGTGAGTTCAGGGTTTATCTTGCAGAAGTCAGAAGCTCAGCCATGATCATACCAGGCCAGTTCTGCTCTCATTTACACCAGAGCAATTCCTGGCCCTGGCACAGGGTGCCCAGAGAAGCTGTGGCTGCCCCTGGATCCCTGGGAGTGTCCAAGGCCAGGCTGGACAGGGCTTGGAGCAACCTGAGCTAGTGGAAGGTGTCCCTGCCCATGGCAGGGGGTGGAACTGAATGACCTTTAAGGTCCCTTCCAACCCAAGTCATTCCATGATTCTATGAATTTATGCCATTGGGATTCAAATATTTTTTAAAGTGTTTTGAAAGTTACAGTCTGACTTTTCCCTTTGGCCAGAAAGATCTTCACCCAAAAATAGTTCTTCAAAGCATCAGTCCACAATCTGAGATGCCACAGGGAATCAACAATGTACCCATTGCCTCCTGCCACACAGAGTTAGTGTGGCACAGAGAGGGAGAACACAGAGAGCTGCAAAATTTGAGCATAATACTGAACATGGTTTCTTCGTGTCGCAGAATTGCTCACAGATAAACCGTCATTTCAGTTCTTTTCTAGCCAAGTTATTTTTGTGGCCCTAAAAACTGTTCCTTTCAGCACATATTACCAAAAGGAGGGTTTTCCTCCATAAACCGCCACAAATGGGTACAGCAGATGTTGATTTATGTCAACATCAGCTGATTTTCTTCTCCATTACCCTTTCTGCTGGGTCTTTGCTTATCGAGCAGGTCCTGTCGCCTTGACAGCGGTGTCACGTTGGATGTTTTTGCACATTTGGTGAGAGCTTGACTCAGTCTTGCTCCCAAACTTGGTGTCGTCATGCGCATGATGGTCATTATGCATTATTGATAGTGATGGAAAAGTCACGAATACACAGCTTTGCTGCAGGGCCTGGGCCTTTTCCTTTGCTTTAATCATTGCTTTATCTCCTCTCTGTGTTTTACTAATAATGTCAACAGAGGCATTTTGTGCTGCCTTCTCCACGAAAGAGTAGCAGTTCTCTGGTGCTGCAGCCAGAATCCTTTTTGCTGATCTACTCTGACTATTTATGCAGATTTTTTTAATCTGCAAGCTCTAGAAAACATTTCAGTTATCAAAAAGCTATTTTCTAGGGGAAACCTGGCTCTTACTGAGGTAGAATTAAGTGTAAACTCTGGTACAGCAGATATTTTAAAGATAATGAATAATTCATTTATATTTCCCCACTTTTACAGTGTAACTCATAAAACTGGGAAAACAGCATTAAAATGCAATCCCACTGCTGTATTGTGTAGTCAGAGAATAACTTTCTAATAGAAGTATGGAAATGAATTCATAAAAATATGAATTCTCTATTAACATTATGAACACCAATAGTAATATTAATAAATAGTGGAAGACACAGTAATCCTTGAGTAGATTGGGAGACACATCCCTGTGGCAGTGCCAGCCCAGCCTGCTCCAGGACAGAAGTTTTTTCCCACTCAGTTTAAAGTCCCCACTTGCTGTTGCAGTCGGGAGGAGCCTTTATTTGGAGGGATCCTGAAATGCTTAGTAAATCAACCTGGAGCCTGTGCCTGGAATCACAGCTGCTGCCACGAAATGGAAACACTCCTGGAGTGAAACAGGAGGACTCTCTGACAGGAAACACTTCTGTCCCACGTGCAGAGCAGAGCAGAGCAGGGCGATGCAGAGAGGCCTCCATGGACACCAGTGCATTTGTCCCAGCTTTCTGGCTCTCCCCAAGGCAAACTCTCCAAAGCCATCCTATTACTGTATGGACAGCCACAACCCACACTCAGTACTCCAGTGGCTCAGCACTGGCTCAGGGGGGGAAAAGGCACTGCATTGACTGAAGGAAGTAAATGCACATTCCAGCAGGGCTTTTTTTGGGGACAATCAGGTAAAAAAGAGGAGTCTGTTCAATTTGCTGTGTGTGTTGTGTTGGAACCCTCTCAAAACAGACATAAATGTGATCCTGGAGGTGTTCTCTTGTGGTTTGGTCATCAAGGCTGTCCCACCAGGTGGGTTCTTGGGGACATTAGACGGTTGTCCCTTGGTGCAGATGAGGAGAGGAAAGCTCTGGAGAGTTTCTGAGGAGAACCTTGACTTTGTAATGCCCTTAATGCCCTGAAAGCAGCCCAGAATGAGAGCTGTGATAGCGCATGGCATCGCTCATCCCTCTTCCTCTGGCATGTGAAGAGAAGAGATGATTATGAAGATGGCTAATAGATGGGAAAGGAGGATTGTTCCGTTCTTTACCTTGCCTGCTTTTGCTGCAGTTTAGTCATAATAATGAGAGTTTTTGATAAGTGAGCTTTGGATTGAGTCACTGGGATCTCGAGTGAGTAAATAGATGTTGGAATTAGTCTGAGGAGCTGAGCAGAGCAATTGTGCTGCTCGGGGAAGCTGCAGGCAGAGAGGGGAGGAGGCAAGGATCTCTTGGATCCTTGGCTGTCCCTCCTGCCAGTTTGAGGGGAATCACCTTGAAATGCCCTGGGTCTGCTGATGAGGGGTCTGAGCTCCACGGTCACCAAAGCCCAGGGGAGAGGTGGGCACCTGATGGGTCTGAGGGTCGATATTCCTCATGGTGGGACCTGGGAGTGGGGACACCCAGGGGCAGTGACCAGCTGGGAATGTGCTCTCAAGCAGTGTTTGTGGCAGAGAGGGAACTCCTCAGAGCCACACATCATCTCCCATACCCCGCTGGATCTCAGGAGAGTCCTCTGCTCCTTAGGCACAAAGGGAAAACAGCTTGGAAATGAGTTTGTTGGCACATGTCACAATTCACATCTTGAATTCAGAAACAGAAAATACTATCTTTGCAACACAATTGTTGACATAGTCATTTTTAGTTTTGTTTTTCCTTCGTGGTTCCTGGGAACCTCGAGTGTAGAATAAGGAAATGATGCACTCTTTCCCTGCTGATGGAGCCAATAAAAGGCAGCTCTTGGGAAAAATGTCCCAGCAGCCAAAGCAGTGCATCAATCTCAGCTGCTGCTTCTATGAACATATTATATAATAATGGCTCTTCTCCTACAAAAAAAGCCATAAAGGTCTCTCTTTTCTCCCCCTAAACATCACTAGAGGAAGCCATTAATTCTGCTCTAGAGTTAATCTGTCCATCATGATGATATGTCCATTAATGGATATCATCTATCCATTAAACTTTCCCCCTTTGAACACAGAGAAATAACAATATTTCATCATTACAAAGAATTTTGTATTTTTTTGTAAAGTGACTGATTTGTCTGCCTTGCCCAGACCCCACATGCTGGGACTGTTTTATCTAAGCAGTCCAGAACCTCTTTTCTTTGCCATTGAAAGCCTAACTGGGTTCTCACTCTCAGGCTGACCAAAGCTCAGCCCTTGCCAGACTTAACCCTTTAGTCCCAGCTGCAAATCTGAGCCATCACTGCATGGCTTTGGGGAGCAAGTCAGGGAACACACATTCATCCAATTAATAGCCCATCAGGAGTTGGAAAGCAATGCAAGCTGCAGACAGACCCTGGCACAGCAGCCAGGTCCTCCCAGGGCGAGCAGAGCAGTGCTGTGCTCCTGGCAGCAGTAAAATGGCATTTTCAGGCATAAAGGTCTGCCTGCTGTAGCATGGAGGGAAAATCCATCATATCCTTAATCAAGGAATAGCACAGTGCATACTCCTTGGCTATAATTTCAGCTTTTTCTGCAGATTATGCAAGTATTTACTCTCAAATCATGCTTGCAAAGTTACATTTAATCAGGACCACATATATTTGCATCATTAAAGTTGAGATTGTGAAGCACGACCCATCAACAAGGAGTAAATGCACTTGAATATCAAACCACGGAGTGGACAGTGGGATAGTCAAGGAACCTTTACAGGAAGGGGTTCTGGAAAGGAAGATCTTTGAAGGAAAGCCTAAAAAAGGCTGCCTAGTTGTGAACATGTCTTGGAAATGAGAAACAAATAGAAAGAAGTGCCTTTATGATAGCACAGGAATATTTACAAATACATTTTATTCCAGCATAGCCAGTCAACAGGCCATTGGAACATGGAATTTCATGGATCCTGGGCTTACTGTAGATGAACCAAGAAACAAGACCTTCCTGTCGTCTGCTCTTACAGAAAGAATATAAATCTACTACACAATTCATTGTATTTCATTTTGCTGAATTGTTATTCATTCTGGGTTTTATGTGATTCCACTACAGCCCTGCTGATTTGCATGTCTATTAATCATATGGAATTCTTAGTCAAAATCCCATAAAGAAAATAGCAAGTCTGTGAATATCCTTGCAGGGGATTAAGCATGACCTGAAACCCAGAGTCTTATAAGCACTTTGGTGCCTTTCCACTGCTTTTACCTTATCATTCCCAACTGAAAAGGCTGTTGTTATTCCTGCAGGACTGGCAGGCTGTAATGCATCATTTATTATGTACAGCAGGTGACTGGTAGTTAACATTGATCTCAAAATGAATGTTATTGTTTGTTGGGTTTTACTTCCTGCAGCTTTCCCGGGGAACTTTGTGTTTCTGTCAGTGACAAGATGACAATTCATATTTTTACCAAATGATCCAGTGACTCATCCTATTAACTCCGCTGGAATACACACTTCCAATCATCCTGCCACAGTGAGTCCGTGGGATTTTACATTCTTTCTGGAAATATTCCTCAGGAGTCAGCCCAGAGTGTGTATTTGGGAGTACAGATACCCTGTAGCTGAGGCAGTACCTTCTCAGTGATGGCCACAGCCTCAGATAGACCAATATTGCATATGACACCTATTTCTTTGAAGTTATTGAAGTATTTTAGAGCAATTGAGAAGATTGTGCTTCATCCCATGTTATTTGCAGGGCCTGGTTTGTTTGGGCATGGAGGCCCTGTAAGAAGGAATATCGTGTGTTGTGGGAATTGATATAAACTCATGAAATACCTGCCCTTGAAAGTGTTGCCCTGTGAGGGGATCTCCATCCAGCTAAGAATGAGTGTACCATGAGTCATGAGGGGAAATCTGTCATCCAAAACTCCCAAATATCCGTGATGAGATAATATGGATTATATATTCATACTGCTTGCCCAAAATGAACTCCTTATTTTGTCCCTCCTGAGAATTCCCAGCTCATTGAGCCAATATCCTGTGACATTCCAGGTGTTGGCCCCTCAGTTCTTTTTCCCAGTGCTGGGCTACAGGGTTGGGCTCTGCACATCATTCCCAGCTGGGAGAAGGGGTGTTGGAGGCTGGTACAGGCTCTCCTGCTTCTCATGGGGTCACAGGATGGTCTGGGTTGGAAGGGACCTCAAAGACCATCTTGTTCCGTGGGCAGGGACTCCTTCCCCTAGACCAGGTTGCTCCGACCTGGCCTTGAACACTTCCAGGAATGGACAACCTGTGCCAGGGCCTCACCACCCTCTTCCCAATATCCAAATTCCTTCTCAATATCCAATCTAAATCTACTCTTTTTCCCTTAAAGCCATTCTCCCTGGGTTTGGGTTGGGGAAAAACAGAGGACATATTTTTGTTGACAAAGTCTCCCCTTCTGCTCCCGTGTTCTGCCCCTGAAGGTGACAAACAAACAGCTTCTAGTGCCTTTTGCCACCTTTCAGCCTTATCTCCCCAGAGAGGAGCATCTGGCCCCGAGCTAGTATTTGTTATTTCAGGGGATCTCAGTGGCAACTGTACTGAAAACTTAGGGCGACTCATGCGTTATCTCGTGATAGCAGGATAAATAAACACCATCTTCCCACATGCATTAACAGTAATGGAAGGGAAAACTCATGAAAAACACTGTCAAATCACTTCAAATATTTCCCCATTTAGGTTCCCCAGATGCTTTACTGCTTCTCCTTGTCTCCTACACATTTAAATTACGACTGGAACTCCTTCCACGTTTGACATTCCTGCCTCCGGAGCTTATGCCAGCTGCAGTCCTTAAGTGAGTGAGTAAAACACTTCCAAATGCCCAGCTTAAGAGGGAAATGCAGCTCTGCATTAAAATAAAGCTTTAGCAAGAGATCCTGGGAATCATTAGTGATGCGTGTAATGTGTGTGCAGGAAAATCAGTGCAGGGATCTGAGGTGAGAATGGCAGAGCTTCTGGGAGTGTTTTGGGAATAAGCCCCAAAAACAGGGCCACCACGGCAAGGCATTTTGCTTCATCTCTTTCTAAGCCTTTGATCCCAAAACCAAGAGACAGGATGAGAGGAAATGGCCTCAGGCTGTGCCAGGGGAGGGTCAGGTTGGACATGAAGAGGAATTTCTTCCTGGAAAGGGTGGTCAGGCCTTGGCAGGGGCTGCCCAGGGAGGGTTGGAGTGCCCAGCCCTGGAGGTGCCCAAGGCAGGACTGGCCGTGGCACTCAGAGTTCTGGGCTGGGGGACAAGGGGGACATCGGGCACAGGGTGGGCATCGGGCACAGGGTGGGCATCAGGCACAGGGTGGGCTCTGGGGGCTGGGAGGGCTTTTCCACCTCAGTGATCCTGGGATTCTGTAAAAGGTCTCCATGCAACCGATTTCAAGTGCAGAGTAAAGAGAATTGGAGAAGTCAGGTATTCCCAATGTTTGCTGGAAAACAGGAAAACAAGGGAGCAGATAAAAGCAAAGGGAAGAGGATGGAGCTACCACAGCTGCACAAAAACTCTTCCAGCTGGATTCTGTTTGAGAATGCCAGCACATGGGAAAGCCTTTGAAAACACACTGAAGCAACATTAGGGAGTGTATAAAAAGAGAATCTAAACAGTTATGGGTAAAATATGAGCTAAATTTGATGAGACTGTTCTCTAGACTGTAAGTATCTGTTTCTCTGAAAGTGGTGGGGAACATGAAAGCTGTCATTAGCCTGGCAGATTGTCTGCATTCTGATGGAAAGGCAGCTCTGCTTTCATTTCCTTAGTGAAGCTGATCCATGGCACCGTGCTAAGACGTGGTTAAGGAAACCTTTTAGCATCATTTTATCCCAAACTCATAGTTGTTTGGTCCAAAAAGAAAATTGGAGCCTCTCATTTCAATATAAAAATAAATAGTAAAAGTTAACAAAACTGTGTTTAATGATCCCACGGTATCTAAACAATTTTCCATGTTGTGATCACTCCAGCAGCTCAAGGTGACCACTCAAGGACAAGCTGCAACTTGAAACAGGGAAATATTTTTCTAACCTTATAATAAGGATAATATATCACAAAACTTGACTGGGTCTGATCCATCTTATTCTGTGCTTGTCTAGCCAGGGTATGTAAAAGAAAACACCTTGAAAACTACTTTTCCTCATTGCTTTATCTGGCAGAGATCTTAAATCGGACAGTTTATAGTAACAATTTAAATCCCATAAACAAAGAACCAAGAAAAATCACTAGGAGAGAGTCCCGATAAATTGCAAATATTGATGAAGTGAGGAAAAACCCACCCTGTTTTGAGTTTCCCTGCCACAGTGGTGATGTTTGTGCCCCTCCATCTGCCCATGGACTGATTTTAAGGCAAGAAACACTGAATGTGGAACACATGAAATGCTTTTGGGTATTCATGTGGAAGAAGTTACAGAGAAGGAATTCTGTGGCAGGGAGCAGCAGGGAAGACTCAGAGCAGGCTGGAATTGGGGGTGCTGCTAAGTGAGAGCTCTTGAAGTCTGTGTCACATATAGGGTGACCCTAAATGACACAGAGGGGCACTCAGGTGTTCCTGCCTCCAGGGATCATGGAATCGCAGGATGGGTTGGGTTGGAAGGGACCTTAAAGCTCATCTGCTTCCAGTTCCACCAGCCCAGGTTGCTCCAAGCCCCATCTAGCCTGGCCTTGGACACTTCCAGGGATCCAGGGGCAGCCACAGCTTCTCTGGGCACCCTGTGCCAGGGCCTGCCCACCCTCCCAGGGGAGAATTTCTCCCTAATTTAATCTAATTTAAATCTTCTTCTTTTAGTTTAAAACAGTTCCTCCCATCCTATCATTACCTGCCCTTCTAGATGGCTCATCCTCCATTGCAAACATCACCAGTTTCCTGAGAATAAAGTGATTTTCCAGCCTCTTTTCCCACTAATCCAGCACCCACTTGTGTTTGGTTTATCCAGCTGCTGTGGTCACATGCAGTGAGTTTCCTTCCCTTCTTGTTTCACACAACATTTTAACTCATTGCAGTCTCAATATTGCTACTAATTCCTTGTAACTGTGGTTCCTGCCTTTAATAATAACTCCTAAAGTTGGCCTGAGCACCTCGGGAAAGAACTTTGTCACTGCTTTGAGAAACCAGGCTCCTAATTACTGTAAAATTGCCTGGAAATTGTTTCTGTTGCCAGACAAGACTGAGGAAAAGAACAAGAGAAAACCCTTCTAGGAAAGTGCAGGGCTATGTATTGGGTAGCAAGCTGGAAGCAAATTAGTAAATAGTAATAATAATAATTGCGATAAAGCTTATTTAGGTTTATCTGCAAATTAATTGCATTCCTGACAACCTAATTACTGGTTTTTAGGACATTTTCCTTACCTGTCAAAGTTGGAGGTGTTATTTCAGCATGGAATTCTTAGTATTTATCATAAAACATTAGTGCTGAGGCTCTGAACTCCCAAAGCCTCCCCAGATTCTCCAGGAATCACTTTAGAGAAATGACATTTTGAGGCACATCTTTTCAACACAAAACAGAGATTTACTGACATTACCTTTTCCTGTCAGTTTAAAATCTCAGTACATTGCAATAACATCTGAAATAACTAAAAACATGCAGCAATAAAGGAGGGATTTCTAAGCTTGTTTAGGGATACTTCCATCCTCTGACTTCCCAAGTGTTTGAAGAGGGTCCCTCTGCTAAAAGAGGAGATTGAATTTCAACATTCCCTTCTCTGTGGCCTTTCTTTTACATCACAACATTAACCTCAAAAAGGTCAAAGTTTGGCAGCATCAGAAAACCCCATAATAAAAAACTTCTGCTTAGACAACAATTCTGACAACTCTGAGTTGTCTGGTAGGTCCACCATAAGCTGACATATAAAAGGGTGGGCTTGGGGATCTTGGAAGTCTTTCCAACCTTAACAATTCTGTGTTCTGTGAATGACAAGGAGACAAAACCCTCTCCTTCCAACCTTCTCGCTCCAGCCAGGGTTGTCCTCCTTCCAAAATTCACAGGGGCTTTCTGGAACTGCTCTTTTTGGGATAAACACGTACCTGGATGTCGTAAAGGCTCTGAAGGATGGGGACAAGTTTTCATGGTAACAGTTTTAAAGGAATAAGCGTGGAATTATAGCAGATATTTAATGGTGAAATCACGAGCACATAAAATTGGCAGCGCTGTGGATGGCAGTTTCTCTCCTTTTTGGTTCAAAATGTTGTGCTGTGTAAATTCCTGCAGGAATGTCCATATTCCAGAGTGCATGTGCAAACATACATGTGTTTGCATGTTATGTCTCTGGAATTATACACTGCATACACCGTTCCAGGAGCTGCATGGAACTGTGGGACTGAATCCAAGACCTTCACACTGTTAATTAAACTCCAAACTTAAGTCCTGCTTTAGCCAACTTTTAAAACATTCATTCAACTTCAAACATCTGGTTGGCTCCATTCTTTGTAGCGAGGCCAGGAAGGTGCCTGCAATTCCATATGCTCCTGATCAGTTAGCTAGGAGCTGAAATTATAGCTGAAGTGTGTGAAATGTAGCTCTGCCGTATTCCCAAGGCATTTGTCAGTCCACAAGTTACTTGAAATTACTAAAATATTCCAGACTGTGGAATCTGAAGGTGAGGGAAGGAAAATGTATGCCAATGGACATATGTAGTCACTACTGCTGAAGAAACAGCAGTGGAGACTTTTCAGTGGGGTTGTTACTCAGCAGGATTTTATTTCATTTTTATTCTTGAGCTTTGGCTGTAAAAATCTGTCTGAGCCATCTGCCTGCAGAGACACTGGCTGGGGTTCCAGCAGCAGGTTCTCAGTGTTGGCAGCTTCCCAAAGGCACTTCTCCCACCCGGCTGGTGACTCACTGAGCCCGCTCAGATTCCACCTGGACACCACCTGAGTGGTGCTAAATGTGAGGCTACAAAGTCAAAATATCATTTTAAACAAGTCTGAGCTTTATCCTGTGTATCCTATGGGTGCTTCTTTGCAGGCTTTCCTGAGAAGCTCTCTCTCCACAGGATGAATGGGGGTTTCTTGCTGCTCCTGCAGACCATAACTTGCAGCACTGGTACATTAATGTAGGAACAGGGCTAATGGCTCAGAGGGAAATATTTTGCCTCAGGAAGGCAACGGAAACAGCTTAGCCATGATCAGATATCCAGTTCCAAGTGATATTAAAGGATGAGTGTGTACAGATGATCCGTAGAGACCAAAGGTCAGCTAAGGCACTCACTGGATAAACAGTGACCGTGTTCCTTGCTCCTGCGTTTTGCAAAAACTTCCTGCTCTTTCAGTAATTTTAAGTATTCAAGTCACTGAAGAGCAAGGAAGGTTTCCAGGCAGGACAGAAGGAACAAATTTGTTCATTTTAACTCTTCCCAGTGAAGCTTGTTTGGAGTTTCATTAGGAGTGTTTGGTGTTATTAACCTGCGAGCAGTTGTCGGTTGGGTCTGCATGGTTTGCTGCAGCTGCTTTGAGTGATGGGCTATGGATAATGGGAGGGTTTCTCGGCAGGATTAAAACCTGAGCACATTAAAATTCCATTAAAAGCCTGTGACAAGTGCAGAGGTTGGCTCAGACTGTTAACTGGGATTGTGTCACTGGAAAATGTACTGGCTTTGCCACTGCACTGAGGAAGGGACAGAGAGGTTTGGTATGACCAAGGTATTTCAGGAAGTTCTAACCTTTGTCCCTAATTTCTCTTTCTCCCTGTTCAGCCAACTGACATCACAATGACTGAGGAGGACCTAGACCACAGATTCAGTTGTCTCACCTGGGATCAGATTAAAATCCTGGATCAGGTTCTAGCTGAGGCCATACCTATTCACGGGAAAGGAAATTTTCCAACCCTGGATGTAAAGCCCAAGGATATCATTCATATGGTGAAGGACCAGCTCACTGAGAAGCAGATCCACGTCCGAGACATCCGCCTGAATGGCTCCACAGCCAGTCACATCCTGGTCAAGCAGAATGGAACCAGCTACAAGGACCTGGACATCATTTTTGGGGTGGAACTTCCCAGCGAGCTGGAGTTCCAGGTTGTTAAGGAAGCAGTCCTTAATTGCCTGTTAGACTTCTTGCCAAAATGTGTTAATAAGCAAAAAATCACAGCTCAGACCATGAAAGATGTCTATGTGCAGAAGATGGTCAAAGTCTCCACCGACCACGACCGCTGGAGTCTCATCTCTCTGTCCAACAACAGCGGCAAGAACGTGGAGCTGAAGTTTGTCAGCTCGCTCCGGCGGCAGTTTGAGTTCAGCGTGGACTCCTTCCAGATCATCCTGGACTCCATCCTGGGTGTTTACAGGGCCTCAGACTGCCAGCTGGCAGAGGACTCCCACCCCACCGTCATCGCCGAGAGCATGTACGGGGACTTCAACGAGGCCATGGACCACTTGAAATACAAGCTGATCTCCACCAGGAACCCCGAGGAGATCCGAGGAGGTGGCCTGCTGAAGTACAGCAACCTCCTGGTGCGTGACTTTAAGCCGGCAGATGAGGCCGAAATTAAATCTCTGGAACGTTACATGTGCTCCAGGTTCTTCATCGACTTTCCAGATGTTGCCGAGCAGCAAAGGAAAATCGAGTCGTACCTGCGCAACCACTTCATCGGGGAGGAGAAGAGCAAGTATGACTACCTGATGACCCTGCGTGGGGTTGTGAACAAGAGCACAGTGTGCCTCATGGGCCACGAGCGGAGGCAAACTCTGAACATGATCACAATTCTGGCTTTGAAAGTCCTCGGGGAGCAGAACATCATCCCGAACGCAGCCAACGTGACGTGCTATTATCAGCCCGCTCCCTATATCAGTGACAGAAACTTCAGCAACTACTACATGGCCCCTGGGCAGCCCCCCGTGTTCTACCAGCCCTACCCATTGCACATACAGGTCCAGAGCGGGATGGTGTAGGAACACGCCGGCTCAAGCACCCACCTAACACTCTTCCCTTTCCATTTCTTAATAAAGGCCTCATTAAACCGAGTTTTATCAGCACTTCTGAGTTAAGGACATATTTTTGTGCAAGTTGCCAAAGTTCTTTGGTTGATCGATGTCTAAATCACTGTTCAGCAGGTCATGAAATAAGTGAAACGTCTGTCATTTGTGAAGTGTTTATACCTTGGGCTGTATTTTTTTTGCAATGAAAAGAGAAGGATATAAATTATTCTAATTTTATAAAATGAAATGCACTAAGTTCTGGGTTCTAGGAAAAAAAGATCTGAAGCAAAATTTCGACAGTGTAAATGAAAACTGAAGCCAATGAAATACCTCTCAGTAGAAACCCGACGTTAGAAGTGTTAGCTCATCCCTCGGTTATATCCATGTGGTTCCAGCAACAGTTCTTTGCAGCAGCTTTGAAGATACACATTGATGGGTCATCTCTTGGTGCTGTGGGCTCTGCTTCACAATATGATGGTTGCCCAGGTGCAATCAGAGACTACTAACCAGTCCTCTCCTCCCCAGAGCACTGGTCGGTACTGGGGAGCAGTGAACACCCCTACCAAGAGCAGCCCCAGCATTTGGTGTGTCC
This sequence comes from Margarornis squamiger, assembly GCA_035222235.1. Lineage (NCBI taxonomy): Eukaryota > Metazoa > Chordata > Aves > Passeriformes > Furnariidae > Margarornis > Margarornis squamiger. The sequence continues at coordinate 1,124,745 of JAWWTY010000138.1, forward strand.
AAAATTTCCACTGATCCGAGTGAAAGATTTGGCTGCTCGAGTCCTGCAGCATCAGACCCCGGGATCTGTCTCCCAGATAATGGAAGTTGTAAGAGACACAACTATTCTGATTAAATTGGTCTTGAAAACCAAGGCAACAGAATGAGAGAGAAGGTGAAAATTGAGCACACAGGGCTCGCTTTCTGTTGCTAACTTGTTATTGATCTGAGCTGCTTCAATGCACAACAAACAGAGTCAGGAAAAAACCAAAAAGCCCAGGACTGCATTATTTTTAGGGGAATTAAAACAAATCCTTGGCAGTGGCATTTGAAAAATATTTTCTATTATCAGCGTCCTGTGTGTGTTTAGATTCCTGCACACACACACACACACCAGTAGCAAGAGAGGATTTACAATCAGGAAGCAAAACAGTAGTTCCAAGTTTTTGTGTGTGAGTGTTTACCAAAGACAAGTTTTATGTCACATAAGTGCCTCCCTGTGCCAGCTGCTCCGTGAAGGTTGTGGTGGTGTTGGAAATGGTGCCAGAGAGCTCCTGAGAGAGGGAAAGGGAAACACACGCCTTGGGTTCGGTGTTTGTAGCAGAGAAGGTCGGAGAGGTGTGAATTGTGCTCCAGTGTGAGCAGGTTTGGGACAGGTGGATCTAAGGTGGTGTCACCAAAACTGAATATGGGACAAGGAACAGCCTGAGGAGGAGATTTAGAACGGGTGTGGGTGTAAAACTGGAGCAGCCAACTGGAAATGCAAAGCTGTAGAGTTTCTTACATCGATGCTTCACGTGTCACTGTGTCGTTCTGTGGGTTCCTTGCAGGTCCTGTAACATCCTCATCCTCCTCCTGTTCAAAGGCAGGGACTGCATTTTATTGATTTCCAGCAGGGGTCAGGTCTTGGAATTTTCTTCTACTTGGGCATGAGCATTTGACGGATTTTACACAGAAATATGCTACATAAATGTGCTATTTTCAATCAAGCATTTCTAAATTTTCTATGAAGTCCTACAGTCAGTGAAATGTAGCTTCCCTTTTCTCCCTGGCATTCCTGTACAGTTGAACAAAGAACTGTTCAAAGACAACTTTGCTGACCATCATCACTCCAGTCAACTGTTTTCTGTAAAATATAGTGCAAAAAATGGTGTTTCTGAACATAACAAGGGTTTGCCAATGATGCTGATTCATTTTGTGATGTCTCTCATGAATACAGTACTGTTACTTTTGCTGATTTTTTGGGCATGTCCAATTTGGTGTCTAAAAGCACACTTGATTCCACTTCCACTAATATCTGCCCATTGGCTACACTATATTTAATAAAATCATCAGTTCTAATTGCTGTTATCAGCTGTGATAACAGCAGATTTGCATGAAAGCACTTCTAGGGAATTCCCCATCAGGAGCAAAATGGAGTGAAAACGGTGGTGCCATTTTATTTGTTTTTGAATTGAACTGTTTGGATGACAAAGGGAACCTTTGAATTCAGTTTGGCATTTGCCAACTTAAAGAACACTGTGAAAAACTCTGTCAGAGCCTTACGTAGGTCGTGTCCCTAATGCTTGTGCTCCAGCACTGTGTGCCCTGCAGGGGTGAGGAGCCAGGGGCTGGGCTGGGCAATCTGTGCCAGTTGGGCAGCCAAATACCTTGAGTTCCAGGAGGGTTTGGGCTCCTCAATTCCCTCAATTTAATGTTGAAATCTCACTCCATCTGCACTGGCCTGTGACCTTCATGTAATGTAGCACCTCAGTTTGTTACTCCCCCTCTCCTGGTCTGCATGGGTGGTGCGTGGAGAAGGGGGTTGATGTTCTCAAGAAGCAGGTCAGGCAGGAGGGAGCATTTTATACAGGTCTGGCCCATTACCCTGAGAAATACTTCAAAAAGCTCTTTTTAACCAACAAGCAGAAACACTTTGGAATCAGATGCTGTGAAAACTATCAGGAACAGTGAAATCACTCTGGATTTGTATGAACCAGCCTGTGCACTTGTACAGCAGCTGTTTATTTGCATGGCATTCTGTTGGGTCTCTGTTTATACATCCAGGTTAGGTAAAGAAGGGCTCAGCCAAAGTCCATGGAGTTGGTGGGAAGAACCCACCCAACTGCACTGGGTTTGCACCCCAGAAAAGAGCAAAGGACTTGGGTGAGGACCTACAGGTAAAGGTACCACGGCATCAGTATGCAAAAATCTCTCAGGTATCAAAAAACCCTTTAAATTATGGAATAAAGGTCTTATCTTTCTTACCTAGGGGTAGTTCAGTTCTGAAGGTTGTGAGGTTTAGGATTTGATATATGTAAGCATTTATATGTCATTTATTTATCCTTACATATATAAAATCTTGTGTTCCTACCCCCACAGGGGCAATTTCCCAAACCTGATGGTTTTAATTATTTCCTTCCAGATGTTACTTTGACACCTGGCAGCAGTATTTGACCTGGAGATTTGTTTTTCAAGGTCAGAGTGACTCTGTAAAGTAATTTCAAAAAGGGGATGATGAATTGACTGCTGCCTGCGAAACATTGATATCAGTGTGTGAGACGAAATACTGAAATATTGGAATGTCTTCTCCATTGTTACTGATTTTACCACGTGCAGATAGAAATCCACAAAGAATTGAGAGTTTTCTCAGTCCCAGACTCCTGAGCTTCATGTTTGCTTTATTATTATATCTCGTTGTTACAATCTGTTCAATGATTATTATACCTGGAAATTGTAATGCCGATTTTATTTAATCACATAAAACTTAAGGTTTACAGCTTAAAATACTAGAATGTTGTCAGGACCTAAGTGTTACAGTTTCAAGTGCTTTCCTAAAAAAAAATGTCATTTGGATTTTGTGTTATGTTGTAAAAGGTCTATTTGAAGCAAATACTTTATGGTCGTTCCTTTAAAATGTATTTTGTGAGCTTTATACTCGACACAAAGGTCTTTGCAATGGGTAAAAGAAATGCAAAGCTGTCCTGAGCTGAGGTGTTGCCTCTCCTATGGGTCTGGGGGCTGAATTGACTGGTGGGGAGGAGTTACAGCGGCATCAGTTGGGAACTGCACAGGGGTGGCTCCAATAGGACTGGCAGAAATACCTGGGCAAAGGGGGCGAGGAGAGCCGGGCAGGTCAGCACGGTCCTCACAGCTCTGGGCACATAATTCTGTTAAACAATCAAGGCCAAGGGTGTCCAGGGTGCTCTGACAAAGCTGTGGCAGATGAAAGATTTCACTCCACGTACCACCCAAAGCTGTCAGAAAAGTCTTGTAATGCCACAAAGGTGTCCGAGTGCCACCAGCGTGCAGCTCAGTGGCTGTGGGGCTGGCTGCTCCTCTGGGGCTGGCAGTGACATTGTGACAATGGCTGGGTGGTGGTTGTTGTTCTGTTGTTGTGCTCCCTTCCCTGGACACCGACCAGAGGAGGTGGATTCTGTCCCACAGCCCAGCCTGGGGGGGAACTGCAGGAGAGCTGCAGTGTGGTTATGCTTTCCTAGGTGGGTGACCCAGCGACTCCAGTTCATCAGGGATCCTCTGCCAGACCCACACAAGGTTCCCCTGGATCTCTCTGATTCCTTGGAATGCTCTGTGCTAGTTGTCAACAGGCTTGTGTCAAATATTCACTTTTGAAGTGCCTACATATATATATTTATATAATGAAAACATGACTGTCTGCTGGGTGAATAAAATTAATACTTAAATGACAAATGATTTGACTTTACATGTGCCTAAAAGTACATTTTCCCTACTCTGGATGCACATTCCCACAAATCTAACCATGTATTTATCCAGGCTGTAAGATTTCTGTCATGAATGAACAAGGCCAGTGCTGGTAATGTTGGACCAAGGGCAGAGAAACTCCTACAAACTCAGAGTTTTCAGCTCATCACAGTCACATTCCTGGTTGTTTACTTGGATTTTCTGGTTTTTTGGGGGGATTTGGTTTGGGATTTTTGGTTGGGTGGGTTGTGTTTTTTTTTTTGTTTCATGGGCTGGGTTTGTGCTACTGCTTATTAATTCAACCATAGTTTTTAATAAGGACAAGACAATATTGTTCTTTCTCCCTGGGGGTGTTTTTACACTGTTAGATCCCATAGCCCCTACAGAGGAGGGGTAGGAACATGCCAGAGGCTTCAGCCCCATCTGAGAGCTTGGATATTCCCCATTTGGCCTCTTTTGGTGCTGCCTGTGCAGTAACAGGACTTGCTGGGGTTCACCCACAGCAAAGGTGCTGCCATAGGGTGGGAATGGGGAGGGAACCAGCCAGGATCGTGTGCCTTGGCAGCTCCGCGCCCTCACCAGCCCCTCTGAGCTGTGCCCCAAGCCCTTTGTCATCCAGCACTGCTGACATTAATGGGAAGGGGAAGGTCAGTCTCTTGTGCAGAGGAACCTGCAGGTCTCCTCTCTACCAACACATCGAACTGGTGTCCAGCGTGTTCCCCCTTCTCTGCCCTCTCCGCTCGGCTCTTCCCTGGGCACCCGGTGCCATCCCGAGCTCTGGGTGTGGGAGGGCAGTGAGACCCCCACACTCTGGGGACACCTTTTTTCTTTAATTTTGTTCAACCTTGTTCAAAACAGGTTCTTTCACCTGTTTTTCACAGTGAAGTGGATATCTTTTTTTTTTTTTTTTTTTTTTTGGTAAAAGCCTTCCCATTATTTTAAGCAGTAAACACCATTTAACAATAATTTCATTTCCTGACCATTTCTTCTCTTTTATAGAGCCAGATTTTAAAGAGTCTGCCTCTTAATAAAATGAGAAGTGGGGAAGTGGGAAGGCAGCCCACACTGGGGGGTTTCCTTTCCTTAAATACCCACCAGATGCTTTCCTGGGGAATTCAAGATCTGAGGAAATACGTGAAGCTTAGGGAGAGCTGTTTTGTTCTAGTCCCTGCCACCCCCATTTTTTCTGCTCCATCAATCTCCATCATTAAATACTATTTCATAAGCAAGTGATTTTCTTCTTACCAGCTGCTTCCATATTCAGCTCCATTTCATCCTGTGCCATTGCAGAACCTGCGCCTCGGAAATCACAATTAGTTACCATGGAAAGCAATTCAATACCATAATAAATGCACTCAAAGGCTGCTCACTCTGCCACATATCAGAGAATGGAAATAAAAATAAGTCCTGCCGACAACTCGCTGCAGATCACGGGCAGATGTGTTTGTGGCAAGTGTGTGCTTGTGCACACACAGGTTAATGGCATTTTTAATTCCATTTTCCTTGTGTTTGGGTATATGTGAGGAGCAGACCCCTCCACGATGCAGCCCCGCTCCCTCACGAGCCCACCCTCCAATATGAACCCCCTTTCTCCCATGCTATATTCAATTTTCCCATAAATACTGCCATTCTGTTGTTGACAGGAGTTTATTTCTCACTCGTGGTTCTGCTCTCTGCAGCAGACAGGGACATGATGCTGCCCATATGTCCCTGTATTTCTGCACACACAGCCGGGGGCATTGCCATGTCCCAGCAGCTTGCCGGGGCCTCTTTGCCATCCCCTATTCCCTGGGAAGGAGCAGCAGTGTTGGGAGGACTTCTTGTCTCGGCTGGAGATGATGTGACCCCGTGGTGCTCCCACTCTTCCTGCCAACAATTCCCTCCTCCAGTGTTTTATCAGCTCCTGGCATTTTCCAGACAATAGGCTGAAATCACAGCTCAGGGGTTTGCCTAAAAGATAAAAATGGAATATATCCCTTTTCGTTGTATTGCAGTTCCCAGGTAATGACATTGTCCAGGCATGGGTCTGGATTCTCCACCTGACTTGAATGGCTTATTTACCCCCCAGGGCAGGAGAAAGAGCTGGGAACTTCTTGTATTAAAGTACAAACAACTCCATACACTTCTTCAGAGTTGATTAAAGTGCAAGTTCCAGCCCAAACACTCAGTCACAGAATCACAGAATCCTTTAGGTTGGAAAAGGCCTTTCAGATGATGTTTTCAATCAAGAGGCAGAAGGATGTCCATGAGAAACAGCATCACAGCTGTCAGATTTAATAGTGTGGGACAGGCACAGCTGGTCTGGTACCAAGCACTAAATCCTTTGTGGCACTGATCAGCTCTTCCATTAAATCCACTACTGAGGCGATGAATTTCTCAACTCTTATTCTGGGAAACCAGAGTGTCACAAGTCCTTCCATCCAAGGAGCAAGCTGGGCTTTCGCTGGGACACCTCCCAGTGTACAGTGATGTGCTTTTCTCAACTGAACTGTGATTTCCCCCCATGGTTTCTAAGTCAGGTCATGACGAGAAAACAGGTCATAGTAGAAAACCTAAGCAAAAGCTGTGGGAGAGCGTGGTGGAGGCAAAACCAAGCTGTGCATCTGTGAATATTCAAAACAAGGCATGCACGATGCCTGTGGGGAGCCAAGGAAGGATCCCAGCCTGGAGCTGCTCCCTTTTCAGGGCAGGCTTTGGTGATCCTGCCTTTGCCAGTTTGGGAGGCAGAATGGGCACTTTGGCCATGCCCATCTCCTGCCCATTGACCATAAAGGACCCTCTGTCCCACTCCTGCCAGGGACAGCGGCTCTATGGAAACCTGGCTGGACATCATTACTTATGGCCCTTTAGTCACCCTGGAAACAAGGCAGAAGCTACCAGACATGACTTTTAACACAGCTAATTATATCATTAGTGTCAGTGCCACTCAACAACCCGCATGTCCCTTCCCTGGGCCGGTGCTGGTGAAGTTGCCACAGCAATGCCCCGACTCCACACCACGGTGGGGATGGGCAGGGACTGGCAGGACCCTGGTGAGGGGGCTCAGCTTTCTGCTGCCCCTCCCAGGACACGTTTGTTGGCTGATCCCAGTTCTGCACTGGCTAAAAGAGACTGTTTGGAGGACCAGAAACTGCTGATGAATTCAGTCTGATTTTGGGAATGCTCTGCCCTGAAACATCTCAACACACCGTCCCTGTGCGGTACTTCAGCCTCTCATTTCTCAGCTGTGTTCCCATCTCAAAATCCACTGAAGCAAAAGAATTCATTAAACAAAAAATAATTACAAAAAAGAGCAAAGTGGAAGCTTTCCTGCCTCTTTCCCGGGACTTCCTGATCACTCCCAGCAATGCTGATCAGCATTTTAAGGTTTCAGAATGACTCAGAGGAGATTTTGGTGGGTGTCCAAACCATTCATCACCTGGCACGAGCCTCTGGCTCTGTGGGGAGTGTGACCACGTCCAAGAGCCATGTGCAGCCAGGATACACTGCAGCAAGAGCCTGCCAGGCTCCCGAGGTTCACAGGCCAGCAGGAAAACGCTGCTATTTCCCTCCTCCGTTGTACAGACCCGGGGCCAAACCATTGCTGAAGGCTTTGGTGAGGTTCAACAGCATTTCAGCCACACACACAGGGCTTTCGTTTCTACTGAGAAGCAAACAGCTCTGTAAAGAGCTAATGAAGGATGCTTGGAAGGGAAAACCCACTAAATGATTAAATCCCTGTCCCGAGGGCTCTGGAGCCTTACAGAGCTGCTTCGCCCGGGAGCAGCCACGCAGGATGGGCTGGTGGCCCTTGGGATGGTCATCAGGATCCAGCTGTGCCCCAGAGGGGGTGTCAGCACAGCCCAGCTGTGCTTGGCACATTTTGGGGGTGATACGTGTGCTTTGAGAGGCTGATCCCCTGCAGGGCAGTGGGTGGTGTCTTCTGAACGAGGGGGAATCAAATGAGGGATGGATGGGCACTGAAACAGTGCTGAAAACAGTGTTTTGTGGATTTGGAGAAAGCAGTTAAAAATGAATGGAAATCACTGAGGTGCTGCTGAGAACCACGTGAGCTGCTGCCCCTCACCTGGAGGGATGGGTGGCCCCCTCAGGGGGTGACATCCACACATCCAGCACGGCTGGAGGCACAGCTTTAACAGGAATGTGGAACTGGAGGGGACGTGGAGGTTGCAGGAATATGCCCAAGGCCCCAAGAATAAATCCAAGCCCAGTGGATGTTTCTCAGCAGAAGACAAATAGTGCAACTGGGGGCTGTTGTTCTGGGGATTGGGGGTTCAGCTCCACAGTTGAAAGGCAATGGGAGTTTTTTACTCTTTGGGTGATGTTTATACTTGTCCCCTGTGCCCATGACCCATCACCCCACATGAACACAGACACGCACACCCCCCTGACACTCCTTTGCAACCACAGGAGTCCTTGAGGTTCCTGTGGCTGCTCTTTGAGGTTGCTGTGCCTGCTCTTTGCTGCAGCTCCTTCTTGTCTAAAGCAAAAAAACACTGGCAAAACGATGTGTCTTTGTAGAGGAAACAATGTCAGAATGAGTCAGGACTGGAAATAAAAGGAAGCAGGTGGCTCTTGACTGGAAACCTGTATTGCAAGGTTTGGGCTTGAGGGCACTAATTCCTGCTCCCTCCCCATCCCTCTCCACCCCAGCCCCGAGAAAGGAGGCAGGAGGGGACACTGGGCACTGTCACCCCAGTCAGCAGTGGGGTTTGGGCTCTTCTCCCACATTCCTGTAGGGAATGAATCCTGTAGGAACCAATTCTCAGGCTGATGGGCTCCAACACACCAACAGGACCTGCTCCTCACTGCTGTTCTCCATGGACAAAGGGCAGCGGGGTGGGGAATGGCTTCCCACTGCCAGGGCATGGTTAGGTGGGATATAGGGAAGGAATTCCTGGCTATGAGGGTGGCCAGGCCCTGGCACAAGGTGTCCAGAGAAGCTGGGGCTGCCCCTGGATCCCTGGGAGTGTCCAAGGCCAGGCTGGAGCACCCTGGGCTGGTGGGAGGTGTCCCTGCCCATGGAACTGGATGAGCTCTGAGGTCCCTCCCAACCCCAGCCACCCTGTGACTCCATGGATGGGCAGTGCTGTGCCCGGGGTGGCACTGGCACAGACCCAGCCTGGCCCTGAGGGAGGTGTAAATCCCAGGACACTCCGAGCACCATCCCTTCTCCCAAAACGCCCTGGCAGACTCTGCCCCAGGTGCCAAGGGGTTCAAACCTGACTCCAGCTGAAGAGCACCTGCTCATAAATATCCACAAATCCTCCCACATCCTGTTTGCATCATCCTGCCTGTGCTTTGCTGGGAGAGAACATGAGTAAATGACTGACTCACAAGGTCTGATTTCCCAAATTTCATGCAGTTTTTGAGTTTCCCTTGTATTTTGCATTAAGATGCTTTTATAACCTTCATTACACGGAACGGGGCCCCAAATAGCTCTTGAATTCATAAATATGGAGCAATCAATGTATTTTATTTCGCAATTATTGTGATAAACAAATGGGATATTTCGGTGCTGCTCGAATGTGCTCTGTAAGTAATGCCTCTCATTGTCCTTTAATTGTAAGGATCTGGTAAATGAGCTTTAAGGGCTCTATTAGTATTCATTAGCAGAAGCTGCCATACATTTGCTGCACAATTAATGAAACAGAGCTGTGTCCTCTGACCGTGACGTAGCTGAGTTGCAGCCCAGCTCAGTGCAGGTTTATTACATGTGTGTTTGACTGTTTCTTCCCAAATTCTGCTTAGGAAGCTTCCCAAGTGGCTATTTTTAGTTCCTGGCTGTATAATGGACCAAAGTCTGGGCACTTACTAATTTTCTGAGGATTTTCAGGCTGAAGTTCACTGCCCAGCTGGGAAAATGAGACTTGAAATCCAACTGGATCTTGGGTTTGGGGTTCTGAAACATTCCCATGAGCATTACCAAGCTTTGGGATGTCCAGATGCTCCATCAGCCCCAAGATGCTGCCAGTGCTGGGGCAGGAAAGGAGCTGTCCAACCCCTGCATGGGACATGGATGGAGCTCCGTGGAACTTTTCCCTCCTTTTCTTTTGTATTATTTTGCATCAAATGCATTTAAAACAAGTGTTGTATTGTTATTTTTTGTTTGGGTTTTGAAACAGAAGCCAAACATTTTATTTCAAAGATAAAACCAACTGCAACAAAAAACCCAAAGACCAGGTGCAGAAGCCCAGAAGGTTTTACAAACCCACGTGTTTGCTGCGGACATTTTTCTGAGCAAATGAATGAAAACTTGACCTGATGAGGTTTTCAAGGGTCTCCACGTAGTGGAAAATCCTTGAGGAGATGGGGAAGGGGAGCTGAGGCTGAAGGAGGCCGTGAAAAGGGGTGACAATGCCATGCCAGAACCAGCAGGCTCATGGATTCCTGGTGGTGAAGAGGAGATCCTGGGAGAACACCGACACCGGTGGCTTTGGCAGGAGCAGAAGGCAGCACGTGGCAAGAATTGGAGGCAACAGACCACGGGAATAAACCTGCTGGAAAAAAATCCCCTCTGCTTGTCAAGGGGGGAGGGTGCAATATAATAAATATCTATGTAATGGAGGATTAAAAACAATAACCCCAAACAGGTACTGGGAGCTCTGCTCAGAGGATCTTGGGTGTGTAGTGGAGATGCCAAGGCAGATCCTGCCAAGTGATTAATAACTGGAATTGAGAAGAGCTGTCACCCAGTCTGAGGAGCTGAATGACAAAAGAGCGAGGGCAGGGCAGGGCTGGGGCTGCAGAACGCAGTAGGGTCCCTCAGGCAGACACAAAACATGACTGAGGGGAAGCATAGTAAAAAAAACCCGACTCAAAACCAATCAGGAAAGCTATAAAAAAACTCTATTAAAATATAATGAAGGCTGAGAAATTCAGCATATTACAATTTTCAGCTTCCCAAAAGGCCTATTAAATCTTCCGAGATGAGGAGCGTGGGCTCTGGCTCCTGAAAGGCAGCACTTGTTGGAATGCTGACCCATCAGACAGTGGGAAAAGCTCCCCCCCATCAGGGGGTTTCCTAGGGCAGAACAGGATGCCACCCCCCAGATCCCAGCAATGTGGGCTGGGGCTCTGCAGCCCAAGGGAAGGGGAGGAAGCCACGCTCGCTCAGCAGGATGTTTGACCAAGGAGGGACCAGGTCGAGCAGCCACAGCTCTCTCCAAATATTGAAATGGCAGCAGAGCAGCCCAGCCGCTGTGTTGCCCAGGGGCTCAGGCTAAATAAATGAAATTGGCCTTTCCCACCTTGTCCTCTGCGAGCTGGTAAATATTTGGGGTGCTCAGTCACAAACAGTTTGGGAATAAACTCACACCAGGCTCCGAATTTGACAGCAAATAACTTCACGCTCCCGGATCAGGGGGAAGAAATGATTGCCGGGTTCTGGTTAAGTCAGAATAAAGAAGAATTTAGTCAACTTGTTGCTTAAAGGCATCTGAAATCACCAACAAATTATATAAACTGCAATGTTATTGATCTTTTCATCCGTTCCAGGGTCAGGTGAGGAGCAGCAAACACGAGTTAAAGGCACGTGATGTTAATGCATGGAAAGACAAACCTGAGCCTGCCTTTCCTGAAAGCACAGGAGGAACTCTGCTGGGTTTAATGGACTTCCAGGCATCCTGAGAATTCCACTTAGGACCTAAGATGTGGTGTGTAGGCAAAGCATGAATGATTCAGGTGTTTTTCTCAGCTGGAAGAGGCACAAACACCTCCTCTCACTCCTCAAGGACAGAGAATACATCAGTCCATCCTTTTCCCAAAGCCCAGGAGTTTGCACGTCCCTATTCCAGGCAAACTCACTGAACCCACTGTGTGAGGTTCTGTGAGCCCCCAGGGAGCAGGGCAGGGGCTCAGCACCCACTAAACCCACCCTGTGAGCCCCAGGGAGCAGGGCAGGGGCTCAGCACCCACTAAACCCACCCTGTGAGCCCCCAGGGAGCAGGGCAGGGGCTCAGCAGCACCAGCCAGAAATAGAAACACTCCTCAGAGAGCCTGAACTCGCTGCACTTCCCCAGCCTTCTCCTCATGCAGGGGAAGGACCATGGAGTAATTGCATAACTGTGCTGGAGCGGGAGCTGATGGGCTGGAGGATCCCCTGAGAGGTTTAGGAGGGGAGGAATTCCAGCTGGAAATTTCCAAAGGAGCTGTCTGGGATTTGGGTTATTGGCAGGAGGGAAGGGAGCATAGGCTGGGCCAGGCCACAAGCTGGAGGAGCCCAAGGGGTTTCCCTACAAAGCACTTTAAAATTTTGTAATTTTATACACAATGCAGAATAACAGGTGTTTCATAAAATCACCTGGAATGGTTTGGGTTGGAAGGGACACTGAGATGCTCCAGTCCCACCCTCTGCCATGGGCAGGGACACCTCCCACCAGCCCAGGTTGCTCCAAGCCCCATCCAACCTGGCCTTGGACACTCCCAGGGATCCAGGGGCAGCCACAGCTTCCCTGCCCAACCTGTGCCAGGGCCTGCCCTCCCTCCCAGAGAAGGATTCCTTCCTTCCAAAATCCTCCATTCACCAAAACAAAGCCAAGTACAACCTGCTGTGCCCTGTGTGGGACCAGCCCAGGGGCAGAAAATATACCTGGAAATGTAACTCAGGGACTAACACAACCCTCTTAACACACCCTCGGGCCAGGCTGAGGCAGTGCATGTACTGGGCAGGTAAATTCATGTTATCAAGGAAATAATATTGGGAATAATTTATAGGGATCTGGCAATGAAAGAGCTTTTAAATCCTCTCCATGGCTCCCTCCCCTCTCCCTGGAGACTCACCTTGGTGAGATAAAGATGGGGAATTATATACTATTGATTGGGGTCCTGCAGCTTGTTTTCCATCAGAGCAGCTTTGCTAGTTCCAGTCAATTATCCATTTTAAGTCACAATAAGAATTACTCTTAGGGGTGGGAAGAAGAGGGGTTTGTGTCACATTAATGATCTGAAAATGATCCCGCTACTGCCAACAATGGTATCTCACCCATGGCCCTTCAAAAAGGGAAATAAAGTGGTTCCAAGGCCAGAAAAACAATGCTGAGAGTATCCAAAGCTACAACACGATCTGGTTCCTGCTGCCCAGGGCAGCCCTGCCCAGGCTGGCACAGTCAGGGGTAGATTTGGGACAAGAATAAAAGAAATATTCACCTACAGTAATTGGATGATAGAACAGATGAGATTTCTCCTAAAATGAGCCTTCCCAGCTCTAAGAGGTATGTAAAAATTCACTCTGAATGGGAAAAAAAAGCCAGAATATGAACATCATGCATGCTGCTCAGAGACTTGTGTAAGAGCTCTGTTGAAATGTCACAGACAGATGCACACAATAATGGAATATTGATAAATGAACACAATAATGGAGTATTGATAAATGAGCACAATAATGTAACATCCCTGAGCAAGCCGTGTGAGCAGATACAAAGCATTACAATGAGAAACAATGACTGGGTGTAAAACACTGCTCAAGGTGAGTTCTTGGTGCCTTGGGGCCCCGTGTCATGCCAGGTCAGCGTGACAGGAGGTGACAGTAGGCTGTGGTGGGTAAATGTGGCCTCCCTGACTCGGCATGTGGTTCAAGAGACTCTGTTTTGACATTCCCATGTGATGTGGGGGGCAATCACAAAGGCAGAGGGGCTGGGTGGCACCCAGGAGGCACCTCCTGCTCCCTGTCTGGCCCCAAACTGAGTCCCTCCTTGGTTCTCCTCAGCTAAACCCGACTCTGCCACCCGTGCCCTGACCATCAGGGTGGTTTTCCCCAGTCCCCTTTTTCCCATTGCTGCAAGTTTCCAGGAACACCAAATCATACAAACCTTTTATAATTGGGTTAACACACAACACTTATAAAGTCCTGCACTCACCATAAAAAACCCACATTATTTGTACTGAGAAGGAAATAAAAGGAATACGGGGGACTTTCATTACAGTGGAGTAACAGAGAGCCTGGGAATTGTCTATACTGAAGGAATTATTAGAAGTTTCATCTTTTGTAGCTTCAGGTGCTCATGAGAAAGTCCACTCATGCTGTGGGGTGTCTTCCACGCTGGAATAGCTCAGACCTGTCACTCTTCTGCCACAACCAAGCAGGGAAATGAAGAGACAACCCCCTGTCCATTGGTGACCCACAACCAAGTGTCTCTTACAGCCAAAGTGCTTCCCAAATTCCGGCTCTTTTGGCCAGAAATAGTTCATTTTCCCGTGTCTGGGACCCACCCCTGCAGGTGGCAGCACCGTGGATTGTGGCACTGGAGACAGGAGGTGCCGAGGGGGGATGCTGAGCCACCTCTGGGCTCACCTCTGCCCATCAGGGATAGTCCGGGGCTGGTTCATCCCTTGAGGGGTATTTGCTGTTTGGCCCCTGCTTCAACTCCCCCCAAAAGAGTTTCCTTGCGCAGGTTTTGGGGGCTCGGAGCACTCAGAGGATGCAGAGCAGCACCAGGGTTTGCATCCCATGGGGAAGGACTCTTTCTGCTCAGTCAGAGCTGGAATTAGGTTTTTCCCCTCACCTGGAATGCAGAGGTGCCTTTATCCCCCCAAAGGCAACGGGGTGCCCGGCAGGGGGGTCCTTCCCCAGCCTCAGCCCTCTGGCTGTGTCACACCTGGCAGGGACCAGAGACAGGCACTGAGCACTTCCAGCTCTTCTAAGACAGCAAAGCTTTCTCCTGATTTCTGAAGGGGCTGTTTTTCAGGAAGACAGAAACACCAAAGGATGTTTAGTTCTGTTCAAATAAAAGAAGCCCAGAGCACAAAAGAAAAGAACATCTGCCTGCAGATCCAGCCAGGAGACAACACTGCACCCAAGACACCAACAAGAAAACTCTAATGAAATAATTATGATTCTCTTAAAATTGAAGACAAAGAACCACCCACACAGCCTCTTCCTGAGAGCTCCCATCAGCTGCCCCTCCTGCCCTCTCTCCCAGCCCTGGGAAGCAGGAACCAGCCCAACCTCTCCTTTTATTTACTCAGAACACCTTGGAGCAATTTCTTGCAGGACATAATCAGCTTTTAATGAAGAGGCAGGTCATCTGTCACCTGGACCTGTTGAGCAGCACATGGGGCTCACCTGCAGTGTGGGGTGTTCTGTCCTCACAGGTTAAGGGACCTGTGCTCGCAGGAGCTCAGGTTGTGTTTGAGGCAGTAAAGAAAAAAGGTTATTTTTGGGTAGGATTTCTATGCCATTGATGAGGTTGTGACAGCTTTTTATGTGCTGGTAATGAGCTGTGCTGAGACCCCTCTCCTGGGGCTGCAGCTGCTGTGGAATCTCTGTGGGCAGGTTCTGAGTAGTGAAATAGGGGTAGTGCTGCTCCAGGTTGTAAAGTGAGGGTTGTCCAGGAGCAGGTGGGTGTCTGTGGTGGGAGAGGGAATGTTTGCAGAGCTGTGCAGCCCCCCCAGCCCCTGCCCAGCCCGTTCAGTGCCTTATTGGGGTGTGCCCACACAGTGTGACTGTGCATGGAATTAAAGGAGCTTGTGCTCCAGCACAGCATCAGCCCAGGGCAGGCTGGGGATGCTCAGGTCGGCTATTTCCCCTTTCCCGGGGCTGCAGGAGGCTCTGCAGGGCTCTTTTCCTGCCCTGCTGCACTGAGGGATTAGATGGAAAACCACAGCAGGGAGAGGGGTTTGGAGAAAGGGGCTGTTTAAGGAAAGCCTTTTTAAAATGTACTGAGGAGAGGAGACCTGGGCACAACAGCTGTGGGTTCCCAGCAGCCTGCTTGGCAAATACCCTCCGAATCTGGGTGAGACATCCTGGGGCTGAAGGTGCCATCTGAGTCACACAAACACTTGAAGGCTTTTCTCGAGTGTCTTTGGGGTGAAAAGCTCAGTAAGTATTTTATAGGACGGTTTGGAAGGGTAAGCTATTTTAGGGAAGGGGTTTATTGCCTTCCTATGGGATGGCTCTCCAACAAGCTTCCCCAGAGCATCCTAAGCCCCTGCCCCAGGTGTGGGCTCCCTCACAGGTCCAGACAGTGCAGCAGAAAAGGAAGCACTGAAGTTAGAGGAAAGCCATGGAGAACTTTCTTCGTTGATAGCTCTGGGCAGCAAAATGCTTTCTGACGTCTATTGATTCAGCAAAAAGTCTATGATATATAATAATGCCACTTTGTTATTTTATATCCAATTATTTCTGCTCCACATGCTTGGGATTTCCCAGCTGAGCATTATGAAGTGGGCAGAGAGCAGCCCGCACTTTTTAGCTGCCTTCAAAAGCAGGGATGAAGCTGATGCTGGAGTGAAATCCTTCCCTGTGGGCCGGGCAAGGGGTCAGCCCCAGTGGCCAAAGCGCTGCCCCCTGCCCTGACTGGTCCCCTGCACCTCCTCATTCCCCTGTGGTGCCACCTTCGGCCACGTCCCCCGCCACGACACCAATTGTGCCGTGCCCATGAGCTGACCCTGCCCACGAGCTCCTCTCTTTCTTTCCCCCTCGTTATTGCCGCGATTATCTCTCCCGCACGATCCCTCCTCGCTGCTTTGGGCGCATCGCTGCCCCGCAGAGCTCTTCGGGAGCTGTTCATTCACCCGCACCTCGCGTCCCGGGGCAGAGCCGCCCCTTCCTGGGCTCGCTGTCGCCCGCCTGTGACACGGGTGGCCCCGGGACACGGTGGGAGCCGTGTCTGTGCGAATTCCTGCGGAGGGCTGGCCGGGGCTCGGGGCTGGCATCACAGCCTGCGTCACTGTGGCCCTTCACAGCTGCCCCTGCAGGCGGAGGAGGCTGCCGTGCTCATTACTGAGGTTCCTCTCGCTCTCCAGAGCTTTCCGAAGGATTTTTCCTTCGCTGTCCTGTTGTCATGGTGACCAGAGCGGGATGCTGGACATCAGCCTTGTCAGAGGATGGAGCTGATGGCTTCCAGGGATGTTCTGCCACACCTGAGAAGAGAGAAAGGTTAAAAAAAATAGGGACGCATTTTCTAGAAGAGACTTGGAATGTTTTGCTTAACCATAATGGTCAGGGATTCGGATTTTCATTACGGTCGTGGAATCACAGAATGGTTTGGACTGGAGGGGACCTTAAAGATCATTTGATCCCCTGTCATCCCAGTGTGAAAATACAGCTTACCTTCCAAAACCCTGCAGAACTTTCTGTTGCAGTGTCAGGCGTCTGACAGAGCCACGGGTGCTGCTGCTGTGCCCGGAGCAGATGTGTCTCCAGCCGTGGGCAGGTCACCCTGTGTGCCCTGTTTGCTTCAGAGCAGCTCAGCTGGCGTGTTTTCCTGAACACGGTGTCCGAAACAACCTGTTTGTGAAGGCCACTCACTGCACTCATTAAATACAAAGAAACTGAAAGAACATAACTTTTGCATTATCTATTTACTCGCATCTCCTGGGCCAACTGTTTATTTTGGTGGATTTCCAATGCCCTGGGCAGGCAGGTCATTCAAGGCACTAATAATAATTCTTTCTCCTCTGCTCAGCCCATAATGACTATCTTTCCTTTTTTATCTCCTTTTCTCTGTATAATGAAGTTCTTCTTCAGTTGTACCTGAGGCTGTCTGACCTACAAGAGAGATGCCCCAGAGGATGAGTGGCCACCAAAGCAGGATACATCTCCAGCTGATTTTTTTATGGGGTGTTGTCAAGTCAACATTAAAGCTGCTTTTTCTTGCTGGTCAGGTGGAAACTTCCAGGCCTGGGGAGATGTTCCTGGTGGAATGGGCAAGCAGGAGTGGGGCAGCACAGGGCAGTCCTCGGTGGGCACCACTCACTCCTGGGCTGTGTGGAGGGAGAGGAGATGGACCTGTTTCCAAAGCCTGCCTGGTTCCACCTGGCACTGCCCACACGGCCAGGGTACAGTGTGGGCATGGCTGGGAGCACCTCTGTGCTGTCACTTTGGCTGTGCCCAGCTGTGCAGTGTGGAATGCCCTGGGGACACTGCCCTGCTGGCACCTCTTCTCTCCCTGTAACCGTGCCCCCTCACATCAAGCACCACCATCATCCCCCTGCATGCTGTGAGCCCTCAGTAAACACCTTTTGCTCTCATCCAAAAGCTTCTCCAGCTCTGGGATCTCTGTCAGTGCAGGAACAGCCTTGGAAGAGCCACCACTTCAATGCTCTCCTGGTTTACTCCCTGTGCTTTCTGGGAACTGCTGAAAGCATGAAGTGAAGCTCAGCCCAGAGATACCCCACGAAGAGTCACCTTCCTCTTCAGCATCCTGGACCACCACAGGCTGCCAACTGCAGCAGTGCCAGAATGCTGAGGGCTTTTGCTTGATCACCCTTCAGCCCCTGAGCTCCATAAACACCCAGACCTTGACCTTAAAGCATCCCAATTCACACCTCCTTGGGTCTGTATTGCACAGAAAACTGAGAAAATATCCCAAAGCTCTAGAGGATGTTTATCTTGGGGAAATTAGTGAAGGCCAAGTAGCTACTTCCATGTTTTTCTACTACTAGAGAGATGTTAATCCTTAATGAGCTACGTTTGCCTGAATCCAGGAGCACCATTTATCCCACCCGACCTTTGCTGGGCTGAGTTATTAAGTGTTATAAATAACTACTCTTAATATGCAGTCAGTGTGCAAGTGCCTTTCATAATGATTCAGGAACAATCACAAACTAATTCCCCACAAATAATTCCTAAGATATCGGAATGGAAAGGAGACTGCATTTGCATATCTCCCCAGAAGGAAGCAATCTCCCTGAAAAATGTTCTGCTTTGCAAACTGCATTAGTCAATGGTTTAGCACAGTCACTCTCACAAGGAATTATGCTAATCCATGTGGGAGATTTCATTTTCCTTAAAAAAATGGGAGCTTAGTAAGACAGAACAGCCTGAACGACTGCAGAGGGATACACTGCCCTGAGGAACCGATTGCAGGACCTACTCAAACAAATCAGGCTTTGTTAGGGAAAAATATTGGGCGAGTTTAAATCAGATATAGCTATAGCTTAGTCTTCAGTAACCAAGTTGCAGTCAGGATTTCATTAGAAGATGCATCCTCTGGGTTACACACGGCAGGGACACGTGCAGGGCTCGCTGCCTTGGCTTGGGAAAAACACCCGCTTGGAAATACCCGAGAGAGGCGTGCAATCCCAGAATGGGCTGGGTTGGAAGGACCTTAAAGCTCAGCCCATCCCAAACCATTCCAGGGGATTCCCTGATTTCCAGCCTATTTAATATTGTATTCATTGAGGAGGACGTGGAAAAACAACAACCCCAGCCCACCACAGGTGACCTGCAGAGCTCAAATCAGGGTTTACTCCTCAGCAAGGGAGACAAACCCTGGTGTGAGCACCGAGCACGGAATATTTCAGTGCTGGGGGGGTGATGCCTTTGCCAGAATCCTGAGTTCTTAATTGCCAGCTTTGAACACTCTATCTGTTTGGAAAAGACCATCAAGCTGTGCTTCAAACAAGCTTCTTAGTCAAAGGAAGATACAAATATTCTCGTGTCCAAGAAGGATACCACTGGCTGAAAAAATCATGAGAAAGCCTCTCCTGAAGGGAGCCCAGTCTGGTTTGTGAATCTTTAATCTGCATTTCTGCAGCTCCTTTCAACACTCAGCAAATTCATATTCTCTCTGACAGAGTAGACATTTTCATGAAGCATTTATAGCAGCCAAGCAAAATAACCCTCTTTGCTTTTTAACAGAGGTTTTGGGGAGTCTGCTCCCGAATCCCAATCTTCCTCATTTACACAAAACAGCAAATAATAAAATGGGAGTGCAACAGAACGTTTTTCCCGGGGAGAATCCCTTCTTTTGTAGGAACACACGTGCAAACTGTGCTGTTCTGTAGGCTGCATTATGTATGAGCCAGGAGGGTAAGTGAGAGCAGGGCAGGGCTGAGCGGGAGGGAAGAGCAAACCCGGCCACCTCCTCTGCCATCAGACACAGCCCTGACTGTGTCCCCAGCCTGGAGGCAAGGGCTGGTTCCTCAGAAACATGGCTTTAATCCACCAGTGGATAAAACTCACTCCATGCCACCCCTGGCAGGCCCCTGTTACGCCAGGGGTTTTGTCTCAGCTCCCTTCCTTTGGGCAGCCCAGCAGTATTTAAGGGAACAGTAAGACACTATTAATTCTCCTCCTTGTTGTCAAGCACCATTTCCATTTGTTCAGAGCTCTCTTCACACCTCCCAGTGCAGATTCCAGAGTGGAAATGGCAACCAAAATAGTGGCCCGTGTCCTTTTTGCTGCTGTGGCTTCTCTGCCTGGCCTGCACACACCCCTTCAAGGCAGGCTGGTCTTGCTTTCAGCCCAGCACCAGCTCCAGGCACTGCTTTCAAGCTGTCACCTCCCTCCTGATCATCCCCAAACCCACTTCAGCCTGACACCAAGCCAGGAGCAAACAGGATCAATTGTCTCTGCACAGACTCCTGCAAACACCAGCACAGAATGGGTTTGGTGGTTTGGCTTTTTGATTTATTGGTCTTCTTTCTCTTTTCTGACCCAAAGGGATTTTTTTTTCATTTATATTTATTTTTTTAGCCATCTTTGGCATTATCAGTGGTAACGTCGTGTGTGTGACTTCAGCTCCTGGTTTGATGGTCTTTGCACAGGTTGGAGAGATGCCTCTGAAATCATCCCCCTTGGTATCCCAGTGCTGGGAATAATTACCTTTCTCATTAACAGACCCAGAAAATCAGCAGAGAGACAGGATTCTCCATCCTTTAACTTGGTGGGAAAAGTCCTGGTGGCTGAAGGACGAGACCCTTGGAGAGACCAGGGGGCTCCTCAGCCCTTCCCTTGTGGTGGCCCAGCCCTGGTGTTGTCCCTCCTGGTGCCTCAAACACCTCAGGCTTTGGGCTCTCTTGCTCTGTTTGCTGCGAGCTGAAAAGTCACAGGGATATGATTTTCTGCCATTAAAGTTGTTGGGTTTAACCAGTGGCAGGAAGGTGAGATTCTACAAATGTGAATCCCCCGCCTCAGCTTCTGCATTTTATAAGTCACTTGATATTTTTCATTCTAAATTACTCCAATAAACATGGCTTGCTGGTCAATTTAGCAAGACAAGTGTTTCTGGTGAGCTCAGACAAGACAAATAAGCAGGTTTCAGTAATATGACTCGTGATTTCATAGAAATTATTAAAAAGTCATAAATGAGTATTGCTTCCCACTAATTGCCCGTTTGCAGCCGGGTTCCCATTGCTTCCTTCAGAAGCTTCACCAGTCAGGCCTCTAAAAAATGTGCAGGGAGCTTAGAGCAGACATTTGCCATGATTGATCGGATGCAGACATCCATAAAAAATAGAATATGGGAAAAGGAGAGTAATATCTCCGAGTTTTCCTGGCTTTTATGGGCAGCAGAAGACCCGGCTCTGTCATTACTGGAATGCCCTGCCTGGAGGCAAAGATTTCCATTACCAGTGAATCTGTCACATGGGCAGGGAAAGAGATAAAATTGGCCCTTTGTACGCTGTTCAGCCGAGGAAATTAATTGGGGATTGATTCGGGAGAAATGCAGCTCCTCTGAAGTCTGCAGTGATAAAATCAGGACAGAGGGGATGGAGCAGGAGAAGCTCCAGCCTGGCAGGACCCGGGATGAGCTCTGGGGGTGGGAGCAGCCAGCCTGCCCCAGGCTTTCCCCAGTAATTCCAAACCTGGGAATTCTCTGTGTGGCTCTCAGGAGCGGCACCTCTGTCCCTGCTCCAGCTCCCTGTGGATCCTGGGGCTGCTCCCACTGTGGAGGGCTGAGCCTGCAGCCTCGGGTCTGGTTCTGCTGGGAGGAGACTCTTCAAATCATGTAAAGGGGAATTATTCATGGAGCACTTTTATAAGCCACAGCTTTTTCTGCATCAACACAATTCTCCCTGCTCTGAAAGATGATCCAATTAGTGCTGCTCTGTCACTAAACCATCCTGTCCCTCCTCGTAATCCTTCTGGAAAAATTGGTGCCATCTACTCCTGGTTTTCCAGCCCAGCATCCCTGAGTGCTGAATTCCCCAGGGGATTATTGCTGAGTGTCTGCTCTGCAAGCTCAGCCCACTCCTCTTCCTCCTTTCCACACAGCTTTGCTGACCCTCCAGTTGGGAATTCCTGGATTAACACCATCCTTATTTCCTCTTCTGAGCCACCCAGGCTTCCCCAGCCTGAAACATCCCCTTTAATACCCACTTTTGATCCAAAGATGGGTCAAGAAACCTGAGAACCTGCTGGTGGTGCTGAGTGGAGCAGACAGCAGTGGGATGTTGAGTTTCCTGGAGGCTCCCGGGGCAAATAGTGATGGAAAAAATGAATTCAGGCATATTCCATAAAACTGACACAGCAGTGAAGGGAAGGGGCTGCCAGTGCAGTAACTGCTGCAGACCTGAACCCAAATTCCCTGTGAAAACTCCCTAATTCCCTCTGGACACCCAGGAGAATCCCAGCCAAAGTAAGCCTGACTCTTGTGTTTAGTCTGACTGATCTTTCTTCTTCACTCTGAGGTGTTGGGTGTGTTTTGGTGCAGCAGCAGCTCCCAGAGCCAGTGGCTCAGAGCAGGTTTTTCCAGGATGCAGGAATGTTATCTATGGATTAAAGTAAACCTCTTAGAAATTAAGTTGTTGCCAAATCTTGGGGAAAACACACGAAGATAAGAGGGCAGCTCCTGCTTCTGCAGCACTGGGGCTGATGGAGGCCCTTTCTGTGGAAGCAAAAAGAGGCTGTTTCAGATTTGGGTTTAATTTGAATATAATTTGAATTGGTGTTGCTGCGTTTTGAGTTGTACATGAAAATATAGAATATTCAAATAGTCACAATCCTCCCCCATGTGCTACCAAACTAAAATACAGCCATTTTTGCCAGCAAAGAAGGGTTTTGCAGCTCTGGGTAATAAAAGTCCTTCAGCCAGAGTGAACTACCTCTCTCCAGAGGCAACTGAGTCATTACAACCCTGAAACTTTATAGATTCTTATTTTCATTAGCTCTTTATTTAATGGAAGAATAAACCCCACACACTCAGTGCTGCAACACCTTCAGGTGACACAGTCAGCCAGGAAAGTGTTTGAATAGGAAAAAACTTACATTTTGCTGCACAACCCTTCTCAGTCTTCCCAAAAATCTGCTCAGAGTTAGAGATTTCAGCGGGATACTGTGGCTATGGGGAATTCTGGGTAGAAGATGCTTTTATATATTAAATATTATATTTTATTCTAGAATCACAGGATGGTTTGGGCTGAAGGGGACCTTAAAGATCATCCAGTTCCAACCCCATGGGCAGGGACACCTTCCACTAGCCCAGGTTGCTCCAAGCTCTGTCCAACCTGGCCTTGGACACTTCCAGGGATGGGGCATGTTACATATTACATATATGTAACATATTACATATTGCATATGTTACATATAACATACATTACATATTACATATACCAGGCTCCATTAACACCTTACCCCTTCCCTGCCAGGCTTAACACTCATTTTTAGTTTTATTCTTATTTTTATTTTTAATTTTATTTTTTAATTATTCGTTTTTATTTGCTTGGGGCGTTCTCAGGTGGTGCCAGGAGATGGGATTTGCCTGGACAGCCTGGTTGTGTCCATGCAATAATATCAGAGTGCTGTAAGAGGCTTCCCAAATATTTGCCTGACATAGACGACCCCAGGACCAGGATTGCTTGATAAGAGATGAATCAAATTCTTTTCTCCTCTTATCAGGGTTATCAGCAGCAAGAGGACTCATTTGTGCACTTTGAGTTGCTCTCTAATCTCATTTAATGGGCTGCAGTGGGCTTCTCTAATGGGAAATAAATAGCTCAGGGTTGAACTCCTTCCCCAGTGCTCAGCACAGGAGAGCACTGGGTGTATTTCTACACCTCAAATAGGAAATAATTTCAAATAAAACAAGTTGCAGGGAGCTCCTTCCCCTCTGAGGCCACAGCAGAAAGGTGGGTTTGGGGTTAAAAGCCAGCATCATTCGCCCCAGTTGTGCAAAGTGCTGGGAAAGCTCTGACCTATTGATCCCGGGCATGGTGTGTTGTAATGATGCATTTGGGTGCTGCAGGGCTGGATGTGGCCGTAGGGAAGCATTCAGCATCCTCACACGGGGCCTCTGGAGCTCTGTCTCCTTTCCAACATGTTTGCCTTGGTGTTTGTATGAATTGTGCCCATTGTTTCCCTGCTAGCAAACCTCCCGAGCAGAATGCTCCCAACGTGGAACTGATTTGCTGGTTTGTGACTAAAATCCTCTCCCTGTGTTCGGGGAAGGGTTCCAGCAAAAGGGCGTTTGCTCCCGTTCTCAGCACTCTCAGTTTTCCCTCTTCCAGTGCATTGTCATGGCTTTCTAGCCCAGCTTTTCCCCAGAGTTAACAGAGAGGGAAACATCACTCCCTCCCTGGTGTAAACCCCAGCCCTGCCCTCTGCAGCAGCACAACACAACCCCCACGCTCAGGCTGTCCACATACAAACCTGCCCCCCAAAAAAGCACAGTTTTGCCCCATTTTTCTCCTGCTATGAAGCTCTTTTTCAAGGGAACAAGCAAATAGGAAGGAGCAGCCCACGGCACCTGGTATTGCCGACCTCCTTCCTTATGAAGGGTGGGGAAAGCACCTCCCATGAGCAAAATCCTTTTGATTTTCCTTTTGCCTTCCTTGGTGGTTCCTAAGTCACTTAAAAATACAGTTTGGAGGGTAAGAATGTCTTCCTAAGCAAAGCAAAGACCATCGTTACTCCGAGGGAGTGTGTCTGGCTGAGTTACAAAGTGGTGGTAATGGAAATGCTGACCATCCCTTTGCCACAGCTGGCCCCTCTGATAATAAATTCCACAAAATGAGGATTAAAAAGGACTTTCTCATTCACCAGGGGGTAAAAACAAGTTGGATTTTTAGCCTTGTCACATGGTTTGGGGTTTTTTAACCCCAGTTTGTATTTTGACTGAGTGGCTGGAATGTTTTAAATCAATGTTGGGGGGGTGTAAAGATTTTATATTGTGAATATTTCAGCCTATATGAGTCTTTAATACTCTGCTTTTTAACCATCTGCTCTGTTTAGCTCAGGAAATTTGAGAATTGACACAGGTTTTCTAAAAATGTTGTGATTTGATGCAGCAGCAAAATAACCAGCTTGAGTCTGCCCTGGTGCTGGCTGAGCTCTTGGGATCGATTCGGATTTGTACACAGGCAAAAATGTCCCCTTTGGGAATGGAGAGATCTGATTTTCCCGGAGCCTCTGGAACTCTCTGAAGGGATCAATAGTGACCCAAAGAGCAGGCAGAGGGGTGTTTCACTGCACAGCCCGCTGAAATGGTCCCAGTTTGAAATTCTTCGGGCTAAAGTCGTCACAATGCTTTAATGCCCTGGCGAAAAAGTGGATATCCAGTTTAGGAGCAGTGGATTCCCAGTTTCCTGGGGAGAATCTGGCACAGCCAGGCAGGGACACAGGCACGAGCCTCCCCACTGCACAGCGTATGCTAATGAGGCTCATTATTTACTAATGAACAGCAGCACTTAATTAGTGCAACCACCACTACACTTAGAGCTCTGAAGTGAGGCTGAGGCTGAGGGAATGGGGCACCGTGGGGTGTGAGGGGGGTTTGCCCTGGAATGTGGCCCTGGCAGGGGCAGGGTGGGTTTGTTGTTCCCTGAAGCCCCTCTGGTGAGGGTTTCTGTGGCAGAGGATGTCTCTGCTGTGGGGTGGCCCCAGCTGGGTTGGCTGTGTCCCCTCTGCCCGCTGGGGCAGGTCTGCCCAGGGAGGGTGAGCCTGAATGCCAGAGCCAGCACTCCAGCCCTTGGTGCCCTGCACACAGAGCCTGCAGCCTCCCCCAGACCATCCACGTGGCCCCCCATCCTCCCTGTCCCTGGTGGATTTTGTCTCCAAAATGCATCCTCACACCTGCCCCCTTTGCAGCCAAATCTTCCTTCCCTCCTGAGGGTTGTGCCCACCATCCCTGTGGCCACACGGAGCCAGGGGGAGGCTCCAGCCTCCATCCCCTCCAGCGTGCCTTGCCCAAAGAGTTGCTCCCCATCCTCCAGCTCAGGAGGTGTCTAAGTGAGGGATTTGTAGCCTTCTGGAGAGATCCATCTGCTGTGGCTGCTCCGGGAGGAGCCCGTGTGAATCCACACATAAATACAGCCTTGTGTCATCGCTGGTGGAATCCCTGGAACCCACGTGGCAGATGGGCTGGAGGAGCCTCATCAACATCCCTGGAGCTGCCAGGCAGCCAAGTGGCTTCATGTGCTGTCACTGCAGGAGAGCAATTCTGGGCCGCTGATGTCTGGCTGCAAACGTGATGGAATGGTCGAACTGGGCTGGAATCACAGCTCAGAGTTAATCCCTGGAGGGATAAATGGAGGCAGGAGGTGAACTCGGGGATGGAGCCCACCAAAACCCACCACTCGTGTTTCTCTTCACTCCAAAGCCTGTGCTGGGACATCCACCTGCCCCAAAATTGGCCCCAAACCCAGGGGGATGCTCCAGTGCCCAGCGGTGAAAAGTATCTTCCAGCTTTCCTAATGTTTTAAAAGAATTTATCAGTTAATCAAATATTTCATAGTTAATTTTATTTATTGCATTGCTTTTCTCAAGACGGTGTTTTGAAATTGCTGCGAACTTTTATTTCAGCCTTTTCTAACTGAGAATTAACCATGTAAAGAGTCAAACAACACCTCCAAAGCAGCCAAAACCACATTCAGCCACAACATGTGTGTGAAAAACCAGAGAATGATGAAAATGCTTCACAGAAACAGAACTTTTAAACTTTCTGATGTGTGCCAGGGACACTTCACGACATTAAAAATCTTGGTGGGAGGAGAATTCAGCACCTGCCAAGCCCTCCTGCTGTTGGTGCCCAGGACTGGGGGACATGGTGAGAGAAGTCAGAGATGGCCATGGCCAGGTCCCAGGTGTCCCCAGCTGTGTCCTGTCCCAGCTGCCCTTCTGGTTCCTGCCCAGATGGAGACGGGACAGGGGAGGACACGGGTTGTGCTCAGGGCTGGTGCACACCCATTAATTATAAGATTTGGGTGTCCAGGCAGCATCTCCTTGGCACAAGGACATGCTGGGCTGAGTGGCCTCACCCACCTTCTGCTCCTCCAGCCGGGGGCATTTCCAACCTAAAGGATTCTGTGATGAGCTCTCAAAACATTAAACCTAATTCTAAATGTCTGTTTTTCCAACAAACTCATCGTCTGCAAGTTTGAAAACTCGCGTTCCTTGTGGAGCACATTTTCTTCTGGAACTTTGTGCTTCTGCCTTTATTCATCAGAAGTGGTTTGGTCTTAATTGAACATTATTCTGTGGCTGCTTTGTGGACGGGCACCACGTCCCTCTCTCCCCTCCTGCATCTGCCAGGAGACAAAAAGCTGATACTCTGCACCTGTCCCCGCTTCCCAAGCAGCTGAAAGGAGGCTGAGGCGCCGAACAAAGTGGCAGCAGTGACTCAGAATGGAAATAAGCCTTGTTTTTTCAGACTCGGAATGGAAATAAGCCTTGTTTCTTTTAGGCTAGTGTGGAAATCAGCCTTGTTTCTGTCGAGCCCTGCTGCGTGGCAGCTCAAGGCAGCGGGCGCGTGCCCGGCCGGCGCTGCCGATCCCCCGGACCCCACTCACAACCTTCTCCCAGCATTTCCTCAACAACCCACAGACAAAAGGGGAAAACACTCATTTTTCCCCTGGAGACTGATGCACATCTGCTCCAGTCCCTATCTGCATTTTTGGATGCTCACAAGGCATGGTTAAAACACAAAAAAATGGAGCAGACCTGGAGGAAGTGCCAAGTACCCCCCAAATTTTAGTAGAAACTTGTTCAACAGACCCCCTGAGGAGGGAGTTCCCAGAGACTGAGGTCTCTGTACCTGAAGGTTGATGCTGGATGAGCCCCAAGGTCCCTTCCAGTCCACACGGCCACAATTCGGATTTCCTGGGGCCGCTGTTTTTAATAGGGTTGAATCCAAACCATTGCTATGAGTGTGGGTTACAAATACCATGGTCTTCACCTGCTGCTGATGGTTTCCAGCCACCAAATCTTCCCTGTGAGGGTGGTGAGCCCCTGGCACAGGGTGCCCAGAGAAGCTGTGGCTGCCCCTGGATCCCTGGAAGTGCCCAAGGCCAGGCTGGATGGGACTTGGAGCAACCTGGGCTGGTGGAAGGTGTCCCTGCCCATGGCAGGGGGTGGAACAAGATGGGCTTTAAGGTCCCTT
>JAWWTY010000138.1:1152565-1167030 GCA_035222235.1 Margarornis squamiger
CTTGGAGCAACCTGGGCTGGTGGAAGGTGTCCCTGCCCATGGCAGGGGGTGGAACAAGATGGGCTTTAAGGTCCCTTCCCAACCAATCCACTCTGGGATCCAATATTGAAATTGTCCACCTGGAAACATTTGAGGAAGCTGGAGAAAGAACTGAGGAAACTTTCAAAAAGTGGGGAAACTTCAGTAGCAAACTTACTGATACCTGCTGTCCATCCTGGCCAGTCCAGCCTCCTTCTTCACGTGGATTATGTCGTCACTAACTCAAGAAAAGTTTCTTTTCCAAGTCTTTTATCTGCTCCCTGTCTTAAAAAAAATAAAAAAAAAGTCCCTTTTGTCCTGGTGAATAAACCACATCAGTTCCTCATGGCAGTAAACACAGCAATTTTTTGCTGCTCCAAAATGCAGCTCCTTACAAAGTGCTAATTGCTCCTTTTGGAGAAAGTGCCTGAATGTTCCCAGCCCAGAAGGAGCAGCCTGTGCACGGGGCTCTCAAGATTGTTTATCTTCTCTGCTCCTCTATTCTTAAGATTCTCCACTTCAGCTATTCTGAAGCCTGGCAGGCTCCATATAAGAAGAAAATTAGTAAATTATTTAAAAAATAGCAGTTTCACAATTGAGCTGAGTGTAAAACAGAGAGTAAAATAGTCTTTTATTGCCATCCTAGTGTGGAAAGCCATGGAAAGCCGTGGAAAGACTTTGTACCTCATCAGCTGGTCGTTTTCATCCCTCAGAGAGTCACTGAAGTGATTATTTTTCTCCCCATTTGCACAATGACAGGATTAAGTGCAGAAATATCGCCCTCCTGGAGGGCACAGCCTGGGCACTAAAAGGCAGTGCAGGTCTGGGGAGGTGGCTTTGCTGAGATCCACAGAGTGTCACCCAGCAGAGGAGGGAGGGGATTGCTCTCGGAAAACACTCTTCCACTTTTCCAACTTGCTTGATTCACTTCTCTGTCGAAAACGAAAGACAAGTAGACACTGCTCTTTGTGGCCCATGGAATGATGTCATTTCACATCCATGATTTGTGGTATTGATGGCTCCTCTTTGGTGCTTTCTGCCACAGTTCCATCTGAAATTCACCCCCAGGAGCTCACTGGCCATCAGCTGACGTCTCCAAAGCTTTCTGCAGGTTTATTGCTGTCCTAATATTTGGGAAACAGGATTCTTTGTTGAGGGATGTAAGGGAAATGATGTCACTCCGTTGCCATAATTGTGGGAAGAATAAAAAAATACTGGGAGTCTCCTGGAGGGTGGAAAGGGCACCCCTTTTCCCATAAAACCAGGCACCACAGGGCACACCTTGGAGACAGGCTCCTCCGAGGC
This sequence comes from Margarornis squamiger, assembly GCA_035222235.1. Taxonomy (NCBI): domain Eukaryota; kingdom Metazoa; phylum Chordata; class Aves; order Passeriformes; family Furnariidae; genus Margarornis; species Margarornis squamiger. Next base: position 1,153,889 of record JAWWTY010000138.1, read on the forward strand.
AGACAGCACATCTGAGCTGCCAACAGCTCCTCATCCCACATGGCTTGGTGCCATAGCAGGCAGGAGGGAGGACTCGCTGGGAAGTGAATTTGATACAGCAAAGTTCACCTTGGCCCATTCGCCGGGTTTGAATTTTTTCCCCTCACTGTTAATTCAACCTGAAAAATCAGGTATTGAGAGTGAAAGGCTTTATTTAGGACTCCGTGGAAGGGTTGTAGGGTTTGGCTACCCAGAGTGGCCATGGATGGCCAAAGTCATGGAACACACCCCGTTGCAGTGCGCCGGGCGCTGATCCCGGCCCCGGAGGGCTGGCAGTGGGCTGGGAGTGGGGAGTAACAGGGTGAGACCCTCCCTGGGAGCTCAGGATTGCACCACAGCCCCCATTTGGGACCCCTTGGGGCCTTGGCTGTCACTGTGCACTCCGTGGGTGCAGAGGTGGCTCTGCCCCCTGTTCCCAAGGAAAGCCACGGCGCTGTCACCGCGTGGGTGTCCCCACTGTCCCATCCCGGCCGTGACTCCTTCCCGAGCCTCCAGGAGCTCCAGGAGCAACATCAGACTCCTCTGGACGGGACTTGCAGCCTTGCACACAGCACTTAAGCCCCAGATGAGCCCTGGGAAGCTGCTGTCTCCTCGTCCCACCATGCCATGCCGCTGTGGGATCCCGGCACACCGGACACCAGCCGGTGCTCCTGCTCGGAAGCGTCGTGATGGGAAAGCAAGGAGGGTCATAAATTGTCACAAATCCCTCTCCATCATGAGAGCTTCACCCTCCTGGGCAGGCACAGCCCATAAAATGGCCCCACTGAAGAACTTCTGAGGGCTCTGCTTGGAGAAACAAAGAATTGTGCAAACACAGCTTCAGGCTCAGGAAAACAGGAATTTCCAGTCTGAGCTGTCCATCCAGCTGTTGGCATCAACAGGACAAAGGGAATGGCTTCCCACTGCAAGAGGGCAGGGTTAGGTGGGTTACTGGGGAGGAATTCTTGGCTGTGAGAGTGGGGAGCCCCTGGCACAGGGTGCCCAGAGAAGCTGTGGCTGCTCCTGGATCCCTGGAAGTGTCCAAGGCCAGGTTGGATGGGGCTTGGAGGATCCCAGGCTGGTGGAAGGTGCCCCTGCCCATGGCAGGGGGTGGGATGAGATGGGCTTTAAGCTCCCTTCCCACCCAAATCATTCCAGGATTCTGCGACCATGACTTATTTCTGGTAGATTTTGCATGACTGGAATGCAGGAAGACACAAAGCTCCATCTCTGCCAGGGAAATCCAACAGCAATATTTTAGCTCTGGAAAACAGAGTTTATTTCATGCCTGTGGTGAAACACCCTTAGAAATGATCCAAAATTGAGATGGAAACTGCTCCACGCTGCCCACGCAGAGCAGGTTGCTGGGACACCAAAGACATCCAGTTGAAGTGAGCACTCAAAAGGAGCCCAATTTGTTGCTGAAACCCAAGCATGGAGTTTCCAAGACAAGAAGTGTCTCCCCTGAATTCCCTGGCAGTGATCCCTACTCCTGCAGAACGCCGTGTGAGCCACATCTCTGTGTTGTTCAGAGGCTGCAGCAGATATTTGATGAGCTCTATGAATAGGGTTGTTGATTCACTGGAAAATGCAGGAAAAGCTGAAGAAAAACAAATCAAGTCAATTTAAACTGCTGACACATTCCTGGATTGGGGAGGGAAATGTAAAAAGGGTTTGGAAGCAAGGCAAGAACTTGGTAGCCCACACAGAAGAATGAATTTCTGATTTGATATTAAGTATACTTGGAATAAAATTACCAAGTATGATCTGAGAACTAAAAAAAACCCTTTTAGAAAAATCTCTGGAAATGGAAATATTGAGTGATGGCTTTCAGTGGGAACAGTCTGAGGAAAATGAAAGTATAATTCATTAAATCTCTCCTCTTGATTTAAAATATCTAAATGTTTTGAATTAAGAATTTAGCCTTGCTCTTGTGCAAGTGGGGGACAAAACAATGGAATCAGTTCTAAACACTGAGGCAGCTTTTCCCTTAGTTTTGCCAATAAATGTCGATGTTCAGGGGCTCAGCCAAGCTGGACACAAATGGGGGGCCTTCATTCCTTTTCAACATTCAGGGAGCTTTTAAAAAGCTGCATTTACAGGAAATTACTGTTTGTGGGTATTTGTTGTGATGTGAAAAACCAGCAGTGTTAAAGGGATGGAAGTTCAGTGTTGGAGCTGGAAATCACGAGCCCTGCTGGGGTCCCTGAGCACGAAGTGCTGAGCTGTGCTAACCCACCTCACCTTAAAAACCACCTTCTGCAGGGTGAGGAATGTGGGCTCGAGTTATTTACTCGTTTAAATGTCAGGAAAAGATTTTGCATTCTTCACAAAAAATTACTTCCAGTGACATTTCTTCAAGGGAAAGACTTTGCAAGTGCAAAGCAGTGTGTGCTGCCAGCACAGTGGCAAAGCCTTTGGGCTTTTAATCCAGCTCCTTTTAATGCATTTTACTAAAAATTCCTCTTTCAGTGCCTCTCATGTCAGCACAGAGCAGAGCTGAGAGGTCTGGGTAGCTGGGGTTTAACTCTGGCTTTCTCTTGGTTTTCCCCTTAAATGTGACCTTCTTACATTTTGGATGCTCATTTGGGACATAATTAAAACAGCCCTTAGAATATTCTGATGATCATTAGGGCAGGTCCCCCACCATCACCTTCAGCAGGAATATTCATAAAGCAAACGTGCTCCAGGTGCAGTCCCAGCCTTTCCTGGGAAGAGAAAGGAATCCTCCCCATCCCGTTGTGTGTTCATGCCCACATTGCAGTATTATTAATTCCTTTTCTCTGCAGTAATTAGATCCCATCTGAGGCCAATATTTAATGGAAGGCCACCAAGCAGCAGAAAATAGGTGAATAAATATATAAAGCCTTCCAAACCACTGAAGCCACTGGTGGGAAGTTCTGCTCTGAGGTGTAAAGTTTCTGATCTTCTCATTTAACTCCTCATAACCCCAATTGGGGTTGTTTTCCTGGTAATTCCATGTGCAGGAAAACACCAGTGGCTGGCTGTGCTGGGCTCCGGAGCTGTGCTCCATGAAATGCCCTGCAACACATCCTGGCTGGAAGCCCTGAGGGTACCACGGCTTTTCCCTGTGCTTTGTGGGTGATGATCCCTGTGGAGCAGCTCAGCCGCCCCAGGCTCCGGGGAGGGTGTTTGTGCTGCTGAAAGGGGCTAAATATGTTTAACTGCACTTGGATCTGCCACCTCCTGAGGGTCATTTCCCTCCTCTCCACGTCCTGGGAGCCTGTGAAAACCTTCAGTGCTTTCCAGGAGGCTTTTGCAGCCGCACAGCAAATGTGGGTTTTGCTGTAAGTTACAGAGGGTTTTTACAATGATCTGGAAGTTGGGGGGGGGGGGGTTACTTTTATGAAAAGTAAAAAAAGAAGTAACTTCCATTCATCAAATTGTGAATGACAAATTATTTATTTATTATTTATTTAGAGCTCACAAATGAAAACTCGAGGAGGAGGAGGAGGGCAGGAGCAGAGACTGCTCAGCCTGGATCCACAGGAACCACTGCTCCCTCAGGGACAGGCATTCCTGCTGCTGGGGGTTCCAGAAAACATCCACACAGGGTAAAGAAACACACTCATCAGCTTGAATATTAAGGTTTCTAGATTCCTAAGAATTTGATGCCATGAACATACCAAGAAGTCATTCCCTTTCTGCTCTTCCTTAGCTTTGGGTCCCTGCACCACCCTGCAAGTGGTGCGTGATGCCCGTGCCATCGAGCGAGGTGTGCATGGTCCTTATATGATCATACATGGTCCTTCCATCACTGGCCAAGGTGTTCCTGGTCCCTGTGCTGCCAGGCAGGCTGTGCACAGTCCCTGTGCCATCAGGAAAGGTGCGTGTGGTCCATGTGTCACTGTGCAAGATGTTCCTGGTCCCTGCGGTGCCATGTGAGGTATTCACGGTCCTTAAATCATCAAATGAGGTGTGCACAGTCCTTACATCATCAAATGAGGTGTGCATGGTCCTTACAGCATCAAACAAGGTGTGCATGGTCCTTACAGCATCAAACAAGGTGTGCATGGTCCTTACATCATCAAACAAGGTGTGCACGGTCCTTACATCATCAAATGAGGTGTGCACGGTCCCTACATCATCAAACAAGTTGTTCATGGTCCATACATCATCAAACAAAGTGTGCACAGACCTTACAGCATCAAACAAGCTGTGCCCGGCCCCCGTACCGCTGTGCCAGGAGCCGGCAGAGCAGACCCCGGTGCCGCGTGCTCAGCGGGGGCGCGGGCGGGGCGCGGGCAGGCAGGGGCAGCAGGGGCAGCAGGGGCAGAGCGCGCGGGCGGCGGCGAGCAGGGCCGAGAGGCGCGAGGGGCGCTGGCAGCGCCGCGCTCTCTTCACCTCGCCCTGCGCGGCGGCGTCGAGCGAGCGCAGCACGTGCTGCTCCACGCTGTCGGCCGGGCCCTGCTGCCGCGCCAGCAGCCCCTGCAGCTGCAGGAACAGCCCGCGCAGCTCCCACATCTGCGCCTCCAGCTCCAGCAGCTGCCGCCGCCGTGCCCGCGCCGCCCCGAGGTGCCGCTCGGCCTGCGGCTCCTCCAGGCCGCGGCCCACGATGCGCGGCACCTCGGGGCTGTCGGCCAGGCGCTCGGCGTCCCGGGCGCCCATGGCGATGCCCGCCAGCTCCGCCTGCCGCAGGATCTGCTCCCGCAGGCGCCGGCGGTACCGGCTCTCCCGCGCGTAGTGCCGGGCCAGCAGGGCGCCGAAGCGGCGCAGCAGCAGCCACAGCTGGGCCTGGCGCACGCGGGGCCCCGCAGAGCCCGGCGCCTCGGCCTGCCCCGCAGCCCCCACGTCCCCTGAGCCCCCCGCGCCCCCCGAGGGCCCCGGGCACAGGGAGTCCAGCCGGGGCTGCAGGGCCAGCGCCTGGCGTGTGAAGGCCGCCCGCGCCGCGCTCAGGCCGCGCTTCTCCCGCGCGGTGCTGTGGCCCGAGGTGCAGCACAGCACCGCCTGCTGCGCCCTCTCGATGCTCTCCGACAGCTGCTCCAGCCCGTCCAGCGCCCGCCACAGCTCGGCCGCCTCCCGCAGCGCCCGCCCCACGGCGCCCGTATCGCCCACGGGGCCGTCGAGGCCCACGCTGTCCTCGAGCGGGTCCCCCTCGAGCGCCGCGCGCCGCCGCAGCTCCGGCAGCCGGTCCCGCATGGCCACGCGGCACCGCGGCCGGGCCGGCTCCTGCAGGGACAGGAGCCGCTCCCAAACAAATATTGATGGAGGAGGGAAGGCCACGCGTCAGGCCCGGCCGGACGGGTTTGCCCCGGGGCTGACGGTGGCGCTGACGGTGGCACTGCCAGGCACTCCTGCTCGGCACCGCCAGGTCACACAAAGACACTCCTGTTCACCCAGAGACACAACAACATCCCGCCCCTGGGGCACCCCCAGCACCTGGAATAACGTCACGTGAATCTAAAGGACAAAGGGGCACAAACGCAGCTCAGACCCCACGGTGTGACCCCAAAAACAGCCCCCAGAGAGGACCAGCAGCTGGAGGGCAAAGCACAAGGAGCACCCGGCGCATCCTGAGCTGGGACCATCCAGTCTGACCCTCAGCCCTGCACAGACCCCCGGCAGTCACACCCTGTGCCCCAGAGCATTGCCCAAACCCCTCCTGAACTGGAACTGTCCCATTCCGGTGCCTGTGGGGAGCTGGAGAGGTGGGATGGGGCCAAAGCTTGGCCTCCCGCTCCTGCACAGGCTGGCAAGGTCCCAGGGGCCACACGGTGCCCCACGGCCACCAATGCCACCACCAGGTGCCCCATGGCCACCCATGTCACCGTCAGCACGTGAAGCACCCTGGTGGGGAATGGGAAAAGGTGCTTTCAGGGTTTTCCAGGATGGAAATGAGCACTGGGGTGAGCAGCTGTCCTGCACATCAGGGCAAAGCAGTCTTTAGCCCACATGCTGCTGAAATGTATAAAAATCACAGTTGAATTCCAAGCCATCTGTAAAAATTACCATTAAAAATACTTCTATAAAATGCATTTCTAAAATGCACAGGAAGAATAATTGAATTGTTCTCTACCACTGTGGTACTTTGTGTCCTGTATTTTATAGCATGTACCATCACATGACATAAACATGACAAAGTATGTAACAGCTATGATGTAACACCAATATAATGTTGACAAAGGGACAACAAAGGGGGTTTGACAAAGGTCAAGCAGCTCTGCAGGGAGCAGAATTCCTTCCCTTCCATGCCAGCTGATGGATGTACACAGTGAGGGGGCTCCAGTATCTCTGCAAAACAAGTTTTATTTTGTTCTCTGTAACCAGCAAGGCCAGGGAAAACAAAAGCCCTTTTGTTGCTGGGGCTTGGAGGATGAGTGTTGTGCTAAAAGGCAGATATTCATTCCCAGCGGAGGGGAAATGCCACTGGGATCAGTGCAATAAAGTGAAATGTCAGATAAGTCAGAAGATTAATGAGAAAAGCCCAAACAGACTCAGAGAATCCCAGAAACACCGAGGGTGGAAAAGACCTTCGAGAGCAGCGCCCACCCTGTGCCCGATGCCCCCCTTGTCCCCCAGCCCAGAGCTCTGAGTGCCACGGCCAGTCCTGCCTTGGGCACCTCCAGGGCTGGGCACTCCAACCCTCCCTGGGCAGCCCCTGCCAAGGCCTGACCACCCTTTCCAGGCACAAATTCCTCCTGAGTTTATTCAGTGTATTTAGTGCCAGTCCCTGCCCCAGCAGCTCCACACAAACCAGCCCCATCCACCCCCAAAAATCCCGGGGCTCATGTTGGCCAAGGTGAGGGTCTCCATCCCATCCTGCTCAGGATCTTCTCACTTCAGAAAAGCTTCTGTATCCATTTTTTAAGTTCCTATATCCAGTTTATAAAATCACCCAGTTGAATCAAAAAGACATTTTCTTTTTACATTAAAAACTCAATTTCATTTATTTTTTCACCTTTTTAACATCTCAGCTATTCAGGAAGCAATGCAAAACCACAAGTAAGAGTTTCTCATTTTATTTTTTTTTTTTATTAAGACAATCCCACAGCTGGAAAATGAAACATCCTAGATTACATCAGTGACTTCAAAAAAACTCTAGAAAAAAATCTTTACAAATTTACATTTGTACAATACAAAAAACTAACAGCTCATTGCATATAAATATTACATTTGGTCTGCCAACACGTGGCATCAAAATCCCTGAAGTATTCATTAAAGGGACCTGAGATAGCGGATGTGAAGATATGGGCATAAATATCACCTGAAAAAAAAACTAATATAGAAAGTAGACATAAATCCAATAGCTTTGTGCATTTTTTGGAGTATTTTGAATCCAGAACATGACCTGGAGAGCCTAAATCACGTGAATTCCATTGCACCTCTACATGAAACCTGCTCTAATGACTCATGGAGGAATGAAGAGCCTGAATTACGATTTCTACAGGAAAAGAATCCTTGGAATTTGAGCTCTGGACACCCCGAGCAGCCACTGCTCTCCCAGGAGGCATTTTAGGGAGAGAAATGGCAGATCTGGATTTTACTGGGAATATTCCGGCAGGATTTCTCCCCCAGCCCAAGCAGCTCCTCACAAACCCACAAATCAGGAAGATCTGCAGCACTTGCCAATTAAATCCCCAAAGCTGAGAAGCTGCTCCTAATTGTCCACTGGTTGAAAGAATCCCCAACTATTCCACACCTCCCAGTTCCCCCCTGGTGCTCCCTTACTACCAGGAGCAGCAACTCCAAGTGCTCAGCTTCGCTTGGAATTCTCACAGACCCGTCCCAGGGACCCCCATGCACACACATCCATGGACTTCAGCACCATTTTATCACACCACAGGCAAGGCTGTGACAGCAATTCCCCTGGAAACCTCGTTTTCAGGGATTCACAGCACAGTTGTGTAAATTCGCTGTGGGCCCAACAGGACACAGTAAAACTCTACAAGCTTCCAATAAGTCTTTGCATTTCTAAGACTAAAAAAAGAGGTTTTAGAGTAAACTTTGCAGGCTGTTACTTACTGTACAGAAAGGAGGTTTTTTTGCCATGTGTAAACCTCGGATATACTAAAAGAGTTGGGATTTATGTCTCGCTCATGCACAGGAGTTTTCTATAATACACATTGTGAGAACACGACGACAGCTCCCTACCTACTAAACACAGATTGGCTTTGGCTGGTTAACTGCTCCTTCAGGAAATAATCAGCATTTTCTAAAACTTTGCAGGATGGTTTTGAAATAAAAAAAAGATAAAATTAAGCAATGTAAACACACAAAGACATTTTTAACCCATTAAATCCATGACAGGATGCTCCAGGCTGGGACACGACATCCTTAAACCCACAGCTGTCCACTTTTCCCTGTTGTTCACCACTCTGAGACGAAATATAATCAAGTTCTTATCAAAATAAACAATTCAAATTGATTTTCTCACGTTAATACTCTGTGACTTGGAGCTGTTGGCAACAACATTCCCGAGACAACCAGGACCAGCTTTGCCAAATGCCTGGCAAGGTTCCTCTTGCTTTGGGGAGTCAAGAGAGCCCCCAAATAGTCTAAGTTTTAAAATCAAGATTCTGCTACACAGCCAGTGTCAGCTCTTTTCCAGTACCACTCAGTCCTTCCACTTCCACGCAGGAGCAGCAGCTGAGGTGGGCATGGAGGAAAATATCCCTGGAAAATGAATCTACACAACAGGACGCAGAACTTGAAGCAAAGATCCTCCAGGAATTATTTCTCTGCGATTCTGTTCAGCTTTTGTGTCTGCAGGGTGGGGGGTGTTGGGATAAGGGCGTGACCTCTGCTTGGCTGATGGAGAAAGGGAAATGGAAAAAGAGGGAAGAGGGATAAAACTGCCCAGATCCATCCAAATTCAAGCACCAACACAAAGGTTGTTTAGAACAGGAATACCTAGAGAGGCTGGAAGCACAGGAATTCTACATGGGAGACATTAACCACAGGGATCCAGGAGCCAGGACCACAGGTATTCCAGGATCCCTTGTGTTTTCCAAGGCTGAGGGAAGGACGTGCTGCCCCATCTGACCTGGCAGCATCCCCACTCCAGGTACAGATGGCCATGGAGGTGCAGCCAGGAAGCCAATCCTCAAACTTTCCATCTTCATTAAATCCACCTCCAGACATTTGGGAATGTTGCTAGTAAACACAATAAGGCAGATATAAAAAAATATGGAAAGCCTTGAGGAAAAAGAGGGATATAAAAGGACTAAACCTCCCAGCCAAGAAGTCCAGCAGAAATAAAGTTCATCAAGGTGTCCTACATTTCCAAAGAGAATCATAAATAGCCTACAAAGGGGAGCTCAAGGAGAGAGGTGGGGCATGGCCAAGAGAAAATCAAAAGGGATGGAGAAAACACAAAGTAAGCAAAATTTGGGCTGAGTCATGGAATCACTAAGGTTGGAAAGCCTTCCAAGATCACCAAGCCCAACCTTCGACCGAATCCCACCATGGCCACTGAACGACATCACCGAGTGCCACGTCTGCTCCTTTCCTCAACACCTCCAGGGATGGTGGTTCCACCACTGCCCAGGGCAGCTGTGCCAATGCCCCACCACTCCTTCCAGGAAGAAATCTTCCCTGATATCCGAGACAACAGCACAGTTTTGTCCCCACTGCCCTGGTGTGGGAAGCCACGGGAGCCGTGCAGGGACAGCCAAGAGCAGACAGAGGATCCAGCCCTGCCTCCGTGCAGAACGGAGCTGTGGGGCTCAGGCTCCGTTTGCCAAGGTGCCCCCAAGTGCCCTGCGAGCTCAGGGTCGGGATCATGCCAGCCTGACATCCGAGGGAACAGGACCACCATGGCCAAACATGCACAGCAGCAGAGGAGCCCTGCCTGCCTGCACACCTCAGCAATCGCACACAGAATCAGACCTTAAATCCCATTCCTGACGCAGAGTTTGGAGTTCTTTGTTAAGAGTGTAAGGAAAGACCCCCCATTCCGGACTCTGCAGCCCACGAGGAGCTCAGCACCTTCCAGAGCACCCAGGGGCTGGGGCAGGGAGCCTTTTACACAGTTTCAATCCCTTGCCTGCTTCTCCTGCCCCTGGTGGGCTCATCCTGAGTTTTCTACAACCCCCTGATAGGATTGGGGATTTGAGAGGAAGCATCCAAGTTCCTATAAAAGCGTAATTATTCCACAGAACAAGGCTGTGAGAAAACAACTGCCCAACTCAGAGGAAGAATCCAGACACAAACCAAGCACAAAAAGAACAGCTCTAAACTCAAGTTATTTCTGTCATGCTTATAGAGGTTCTCATGCACAAAACAGAACAACAAAAAAAATATAAAAGCTTTTTTTTCCAATTTTTACACTAAATTCTGTTGTTCCAGCACATCCTGCTCTAGCTCAGAACCATGGGACACGTGGAGTAATACTTACGCCACAGCAAAGTGATGCTTCACTGGTATCTTCACAGTACATAGAAAAGATACAGTTAAGAACATATTTAACCTTATTCTAATTGCTGCTAAAATACACCAACTTATAAAATGGTTTCTCTGGAATCCCTGTGGTTTATCTCTCCCCAACCCCTACACAAAATAAATAAGGAGTAAGTGGATTTTCGGCCAGTCAGAAATAGAGGGAAAAAAAGCATTTGTTTTGCATTTCAAGCTTTTCAGGCTTTAGGACAGAACCCCAAGTGTTCACAGGAGCTCACAGGGCCGATCTCAGGATATGACTCCGACTACGGACTGATGCATACATGCTATTCCTGGTTACCATATGTAAAAAGACCAATCAGTCAAACAAATAATACATTTCTTATAAATATAAATGTGTGTATATATATACAGATACATGAGAGAGATGATAGGACAGGTGTTTATACTTTAAAGCCCAACACAGAACTAGGAGAGCCTTTGCACTTGGTTTTCTTTCCCCCCCATCAAAACCAGAATCGAGTCCAGCAGTGGATTACAGCTGATTCCAAACATTCCTTAAAAAATTAAAAGTGTGATTTTTGTCCTGTACCATAAACTCATATTCATGAGCAATTTAGGATATACTCTCCTCCATCACAAAACTAAACCTCTGCTTTTTTTTTCAAGTCATTTTTGCATCTAACTAGAGTTGTTTTTTTCTTTTTGGAAAGCGAGATAAAATAGCTAGTGCTGAATATAGAAAGCCAAAAATTAAATTCCTTCTGCATCTGAGAATATACATGGGTCACTCTTTGCTGCCTGAGGTTTTCCAGAATTATTGACCAAGCTGTGCACAGAAGAACCTAAGGATATTGGATGAAAGTTTAAAAAAAACCTAAAAACCTTGGAAAAACTCCAGCGGAACTCTGTAGTCTCTTTCTGTTTGTTCTCCCTGTGACCTGACTCACTGTCTGAGCTGTCAGATCCGCCTGGACCACGGGAGGAAATTGAAGTCCCACATCTATTGCAGCCAGAGCCCAGGAAGGAAGGCAGGCAGGCAGAGGCTGCTCAGCTCCAGCTCAGCCCATGCCAAGCACCCGGCTCTGCTCCCGCAGCAGCCCGAGCACCCATCTCCTCCCAGACTGCACTACCACTGCCCAAAGGGTTTCAAGTCAGCATTTCCCAGGATAACAAGAGTACAGTGCAACAGGAATTCTCTTCTGGAAGCTTGAGACACAAGAGTCAGCATGCAGGGCTCTGTGCCAGCACCACGGCAGGGACCGGAGCTGCCCGGCCCCTCGTCCAAGCCCACACCTGCACGGATGGAGGGGCAGCAGGAAGGTGTGGGAGCCACTGAGCCCCTCGGCACAAAGAGAGCCCCACCTGCCCCACACCAGCTGCTTCTGAGAACTCTGGGAACCACTGAACTGCTCTGCAGCTGTCAAGAGAACGAAGATACAGCTACTCTACAACTCGCATCCCTCGAGCTCCTCCTCGCCCCCTCAACACGCACTCAACAACAGCATCTATTTTCTTTTCAGTTTCCAGTAGTTGTAAATAAGAGGTAGCTGAGCTACTATTAAAAATCACGTTATGCTTTGAAGAGGAGGAACCTTTCAAATGTTTGAAGTCACCCCTTTAGCTGCACAATCTCGATTAATACTATAAAAATATGAGAGGACAAAAAGAAAATAGATGCAAGTAACTTTTGCATTTGGCACCTTTTGTCTAGATATTCATACTTCTCAAGTATTCTCTTTTTAATAAAGTTAATGCACACATAGGACACACCACATCAAAGGTTTGCTACATATTTACAAGGCACCAACCCTTTGTCACTTTTTACACGAATAAAGAACCGATAGAAAGCACATCAGGACCCCCAAAACTGTAGTATAGACATACTTCAGTTCAGCACAATTCCATCAACGTTTGGCCTGGGAAGATTAAAATAATCCAGATCCTTCTTACAATATAGAAACTGTAAACATTTTATAGCTGCCTTTAGGATTGGTGTACTGTGCAAAAGTTATAATTATTACTGTGTCTAAGGATTTATGGCAGAAACCACATAAAAACTCTGTAAGAAGGTGCTATTTCTATAATACAAAAACAAAACGAGGGAGAGAATCGGTAAGCGTGACTCAAAAACGTCATGTTCTTACTGAGAAGCTGGAAGCCTCCAATGTGATGAACTCGTAGTGTGTGGGGAAGAATTTCTGTAATTTAAGGCCTAATGACTAAGGCTTGTTTTGACCAATGAAGTGTGGAGAGCTGAAGCTTTAAAACAAACACAAACCGACAGGATGGAAAAGCACCACTGTGAGAACGTGAGTGGAGTCCCCGCACAACCTGCTTGGTAGAATTTCTGGTAAAATCCCTGCAGTAGAAGGCCATTGAAGTTCTTTGAAAATTGTTCCAAAGTGTTCCACGCGTCAATAATTCCACCCCATGAGATGGCTGACCCTGGCTTTTTCGGTCATTTTGCGCACCCTGCCCGACCTGGAGGTGCCAAGGTTCAGAGGGTCCTCGCTGTGCACCAGGGCGTCGTTGTCGGAGTCGTCGTTGTACAGGACGGTCCTCCTGCCCTCGTTCCTGGTCTTGATCCGGGGGGGGCGGCTGAACCTGCCCCCGAACACGTTCTCCCCGAAGTGGCCCCCGAAGAGGGTCTCGAACTCGTCGTCGGCCATGCGGGCGCGCTTGGCCCTGCTGGCCCCGCGCGAGGCCCCGCGGCCCCCGCGGCCCCGGCGCCCGCCCCGGCCCCTGCCCCTGCCGCAGCCCCG
>JAWWTY010000138.1:1167043-1193689 GCA_035222235.1 Margarornis squamiger
CGCCCGCCCCGGCCCCCTCGGCTCCACCGGCCCCAGCGCCCCCACCGGCCCCTGCGCCCCGTGCCCCGGCCCTGCCAGCCGCGCTTCCCGGCGCCCAGCTTCCGCTTCAGCTTCCGCTTGGGCTTCTTGGACTGCACCACTTTGCTGTAGTCGTGGTCGCCGTCGATGTAATCCTGATCCGTCCTAGAGGTCGATTCCGAGTCGGAATCGGAGCCGCTTCTGCTCTCCGAACTGGAGCTGGATCCCGAATCCCCGCTTTCTGATGAAGACAAACCAGACTTGTCCTTCAATTCTCTCTTCTTTTCCTCCTCCTCCTCCTCCTCCTCGGCCTCCTCCAGGTGCTCGTCCTCCTCCGAGGCGCTCAGCAGCTTCCTCTTGACTCCCGCCCGCGGTTCTCGCCCATCTCCGTTTGTGAGGGGCCCGTCAGGAGAGTGATCTGAGCAAACACAGAACAGTCCATCAGCACCACACCTGAGCCAGCAGGACACACAGCAACCCCCGGGATCCTCCTCAGCTCCCTCAGGTGTGCTGGGGATGATCCAGTGCAGAGCTGCTCACCCTTCACCTCCTGGGGGCACAAACTGGTGCTCTGAGGGGAAATTTATCAGAGTAAACACAGTTCTAGTCTGGAAGCAACAACTGCAAACTCTCCTAAGAGTTCCGTGAAGGTCCAGGCAGTAAGAGGAGCCCAGAGTGACCAGGCTGGACACAAACATCTAAAACTTAGGTGAATCCACCAAGGCAGGAGAAACTCAAATCCATTTCGAAGCTCTGACAATAACCCTCTGCAAGCAGGGTTTATCCCCCATCCCATGCATGTTCTCAAAGGGCTGAGTCCAGGGAAGCACAACTTAATAACCCAAGAAAACTCACCAGGACTGCTGGGCACCTTAACATAAAAATACACAAACTATCTTGCTGGCCTGGGACCCAAAATTCTCCATGTTTTTAGAGTTAAGAATCTGACAGTGAAGATCAAGTATCTTCTTTAACACAGGAAAAGCTCACCTGCAGCATCCAGCACTGCTACAGCACAGGGGTGTGGACTGGGAAAGGCTCCAGGGTCAGGAGTGCCCACTCAGTGCAAACTCTGAGTACCATGTCCCAGAGACAGCTTACCACATCTCCACACAGTGCTCCCCTTCTAATCACAACCACTTCCTCTGGAGTAGGACAGAAATACTTACATTTTTTATAAGCTTCTTTTCATCTTTGGTTTCAACTTGATTAATAAAAGGAGAAGGTTTTGGGGTGGGGATTCTTTGGGTTTGTTTGCTGTTTGTAACTCCTGAAGGAACTGGAGGAGTTTCAGAACAATCAAGCTTTTCCACACGGAGAGATTTGAAAGGACCTCACTGAAGTGCACATGGAATCCTGTGCATTCCACACCTCAGAGCAGAGACCACAGAACTGTGGGGAGTCCACTAAACTCAGTTTTTTGGTGTGGTTTGGGAATACATACAATGCTCCTCTCAGGCAATAACACCATAAACATCGGAGAGAAGGAACATCTTTCATCTCTAGTGAAACCAGTCAAAGAACAGAATCTTATTATTTCTCACCTTGTTTCACTGGTGTGGATTTACTCCTGACTGGTCTGCTTTTCCCTGGATCTACAGCATTCCCACTTCGGTTCTGTGCATTGGAGCCTGAGGAAGACGGTTGACCCTCCAGCTCTTCACCAGTGGCAGAACCCAGAGGTTCTTCTGCTGTATCTGAAACTTCAGACAGGACACCACAACGTGACAGTGATTTTTATCCTCTATTTACAGGGCTGGGGAGGTTTTCTCTGACCTAACAGCCCAAGTCAGGCTCATCTCACCAAGCTGCCTCTGGAGCCACAAAGAGAGAGATTCCTTTCGGTGTAATCCACAGTAAGATTAATTTATCCATAAATGCTGTATGAGAGAAGCCCATCTAGAGGAGGTTCCCAATCCCTGACCCTCACCCATAAGTTCCCAACAGCCCAGCTCAGCTACAACAACCTACAGCCAGCACACTGCCATGCCCCTGCCACCTACTCCCTCCTCAGGTGTGTCCAGCACATGTCTCAAACATCACACTCCAGCTGCACACACAAGCTGCTGCAAGACAAAGGCTCTATTTTGGAACATTCTTCCTCACCATGAGATGAGACTGAAGAGCTAGTCCTGGTCAGGGGCAGTGAGGTATTCTGGTTGGGTTTAGGTTGAATCTTCATTTGCTTCTGCTTCCCTTTGGGGCTGGAAACACAAAATATCCCAAAGAGGTAAAACTGTCAGTACCAAAAACCAACTTCCCCTTGATTTTTGCAGCAAATTTATCAAATAAATGTCTTTCCCCCAGTGCCTGCACAGGTGTAGTAACCCTAAAAATAGTTCCACATCATGTGTTTGCTAAAGCAGATGAGTTTGCAGGAACAAGACTTTATCTCCTTTTTTAAGACCAATACTCAGTTTACTCAGCTAATGTCTCAGACAGAAGGAGAGTGTTAGACACCATTTTTTCAGCTAAACAAAGGTGAAGAGACAGTTGGTCTGTCATTTCCTCCAGAGGGAACAATTGTTACCACAGAGTCTCTCACTTACCAGAATTACGCACGAGCTACAAACTGAGCATGATTTTATCCCCCAAAAGAGCAACTGCAGCAGGAAATGAGCCATACTGTTGCTACCTGGTTATTCCAGCACTGCTCCCAGGCAGTCCCACCACCCCAGCATTACCTGGATGCTCTGCTGGTTGAGGGGGAGCTGCTGCTGCTCCTCAGGCGCTTTCGGTACCGTGGCCTCCTCCTCCTCTGACACTGCACTGCTGCCTTGTACTCAGAGATGATGTTCTTCATGTGATTCTCAAACAAGGCAGAGAGTCGAAGGGTCATGCTGTAGATCTGGGGTGAGAAAGCACAGTCACATTTACCAGAAGTTGAATAACTTGAAGATCAACCAAAAAACAATCACCAAGATGTCCAGAGTTGGCAGCACAAAGGAAAAATTCATGGTGACATTTCACTACAAGGTTCTTCCCAGATAATTTCCTTCCATGGTCCATGGGTGTTCTCCCAACAGAAAGTGTTTTCAGAGAAAGATTTACTTCCAGTACAAAGTATTTCCAGAAGAAAAGGAAATTTTATATCTAAATCACTGGAACACAGCCTCCTTTGTCAAGCCCCATAAAGCAGGGAAGCAGCCCACATGGTAACTGGAATACCAAGGGGAAAACAACTGAATTTAGCTGTCCCCTCACCTTTGTTTTTGCTTTAATTCCCTGGGGAAATGTCCTTACTGCACCCCTGCACAGCTGCACACAGAAGCCAACTACAAAGTCCTCGTTCCCAATTTCTGTACCCCAGATGTCAAAGCCTTTAAACCCTTTCCTTGCCCACTTTCTAGGCCTCGTCTCTGTGTAGCCATAAATTCCCTCCTGCCTGTTCCTCCTTACAATTATTACAACTTCACGTCTGAAAACACAGTCAAAATTCTGACTACTTTTATACCATGAAGACCAACCACTCAACTCTTATTTTGCACCAACAGTGGTAAAAGTGCATCTGTCCTAGTGTGAACCTGGTGTTTTTCTGAGGACAAAAAATATACCAGTAAAACACCTGAGAACTGTAGAATCATTTGATCACTTAACAGCCTGGGAAAAGCTGACACAGGAACACAGTTCAAACACAGTCATGTTTACAGATCAGTCACACATCAGTTGCCATTTTACTCAGTTCATACAAAAATATCTGTATTCCAACACACTGATCTCGCTTTTCTCTCTTGCCATGCCCTGCTTAGGGCTCCAATCCAATCCATGTTTTCTGCCTCTAAGTGCAAGCAGAAAAAAGCAGGATTGGCACCTGAGAAACACAGGCAACAATGTGCAAAAGTATTGCCAAATACACCAAGTCAACTAGAGAAGTAACAAGTCTCTCATCTCCTCTGGCAGTGGAAATACTGCAGACTTCCATTAACAACACACTGAAAAAGAATCCTTTTTTAGATAGAGGGACAGAGATAAATATGCAGTTTTCAAGCAGACAGCCTTGCTTCCAGAAACACATTATTGAAAAAAATAAAAACAACTTGTGATCAGTTTTCTGCTGCAAATATTTAAAGAAACAGCTATAACACTAAACATCATCTCAGAAGCTTTAAGTTCAGAAAGTTCAGATGAAAATGAAAGTTTCAAGTGATCTGAGTGAGCAGAACAAAGCAAATTTACAACCACAGGCCCCAGGATTGGTGTACATTGGTTATTTTTATTTACAGCAAGCAGTGCTTTGCTCTTCAGACCTTATTTCATGTGTTTTACTCAGGTAGGGCCAAAGTCTTTGTGAAAAAAAGGCACTGAAATGTATTACTTACACGGGACTTTTTATTAGGAGTGTAAGCTTTAGAGTTGCAGAATATTAAACGAATATCTTTGTAGAATTCCAAGGGACTGGTGTAGTTTCCTGCTTCCAGGGTTTCTTTCACAGTGCTGAAGTCCATGGGAGTGTCCACAATGTCTCGATAATCCTGGAAGAACAAGAAAATAGGAAAGGCTGAAGAAAACAGCCAAGGCTGTCAAACCCTACAGCAATAAAGGCACCTCAGTGTTCATCCAGTAGCTCAACTAATTATTTCTATTTACAGTTGTTGCAGGTAATTCCCTGAACACATCAGCTCATACAGGGAGAGGACAGACATGCCCAGCATGGATGTTTTGCCAGAGGCTGAACCCTTTTGAGTGTGGAGCTGCACTTACAGGGTAGGAGAAGAGGTCCACGGGCTGCCTGAAAGGCTCGGAGTCCTCTCGCTCGTAAATGAGGTTCAGCAGCTGCTGGCACTGCTCCTGCCAAGCGTCAGGGCTTGCCTTCAAGGGCTGCCTCTTCACTCGCCGTCTCACCTGCAGGGCAACACAGTCCACCATTTGGCAGAACAGTCCCATTTTCCCCTTCAACTGCCTATTAACTTCCCAGCATTCTGATTCAAAGATCACAATTGAAAACGGAAATCCAGGAAGATTCAGGCAGAGCTGGTGGCAGAGTTTGGCTTTTCCAGTCATATACAACACTCAAACTCAGGAGAAGTTGCAATAGTTCAGCTCCAGCCTCGCTGTTTTTATCAGTTTCCTCTAAATTTGACTGCTGTAGATAGTTTTCAAATCACATTAAAAAAAAATTACCAACGCAGAAGTTTTACTCACTCTTCTTTTCCCGGAGGAAGTTCCTGGAGCGTCTGAATCCACATCTACTTCTGCCACCTAAAGGCAAAGGGAATGATCACACTCAGGGCCTTAGATGCACCCTCAGCCATGGAAAAAGGGATAAAAACCAGTCAACAACAAATACTTTAAATTACTCAAATGCAATAAATGGCTCAAGAAAAACAGAAACTAAAGCCTTGGACACTTCCAGGGATGGGGCAGTCACAGCTTCTCTGGGCAACCTATGCCAGGGCCTGCCCACCCTCACAGGGAAGGATTTCTTCCTACTATCTAGAAAATATTAAAACTTTCAAAATATTATAAAGCAAAAGATATTATCAACCAGCTCTTTGGAAGGCTGAGAGGGGAAGGTGATAGAGGGGCAATTTTGGTCACTGCTGAGATTCAAAACGGAGTTTCAATCCAAATCCAAGACAGCAGCACCATCCCCAAGCAAACAGGAGCTCAGGCAGCACCAGGTTTAACTTCAATCCAAACTGCCACGAAGGAGAATGACTTTGGGAAGAAACCTCCTCACTAGATCTTGTACTACCTCATGTATTAGAAAATAACACTGAAAAAGTAAAACCAAGTGATTTAGGTTGTAACAGAACCGCAGCAATTCCAAACTGTGTTGAAGGGGAGGAGGTGCAAGCAGAGAAGGAGCTCCAGGCAGTGACCCTAACCTGGCTCCCACCTGCCATGTCACTGCAGGGAACATTGATGGGACATGACACAGGGTTACATCAGAGAGCCAGCTCTGCTGCCTTCTCCTGGAGCAACAGCGCCACTTCCCAGTCCCCTCACTGCTCATCCTTCCCCACACAGCAACACACCACCTTCTGGGAGCAGATTAAAGAGAGGCACTTCCAAGAACCATTTTTACCTACTTAAGGGAGCTCAGTGCCTAAACAGGCTTCTCTCAAAAACTCACTGCAATTACCCAGAAAATAAAGACTCATCAAAAATCCAATTTCCTGCACGTGCTCCATTTCAGAAGGCAAGGAAATGATCTTACCTCCTCCTCTTCATCAGTGCTGCTTAGGTCTTCTGCTTTCACCTTGTTGTAGATCTCTAAGATGTCAGTACAGCTCTGATCTCTGCAGGACAAGGGCAAAACCAAGACACACCGTGAGGTCTCTGAGGAGCTCAAGGCTGGTGGGGCTGCAAAGGCCAAACCTACCCAATGAAGCGCAGCAAGACGTCCGTGACGATTTTGGCTGCTTTGACTATGGGACTGTCTGGCTCGTTGAAAGTCCTGGCATTGTGTTCAATGTATCTCACCTCCCACATCAGTGCAGAGATTCTCCTGAAAATACAAAAAATTACAGGAATGGGATGGAGAGGAAGGTGTGCATTATTTTCCTTCTCAGATCAGGAGGATTCTTCAGGAAAAAAAGGAGTTGGTAATTCGGATCAAGGAGAAACAGGCGGTCCTCAAAGGGGGAAAAAAGAGCAGGATGTTATTTATTCCCCGAGCAGGACATTATTTATTGCCAATTAACTGGAAAAACTGAGATTTCCACTTTACAGCATTATTTAGCCCATTTCTGGTGACTGCAACACAAGCAAAGCCTCTGGCTGAAAGGCAGAAGGGATGGAAACAAAGCAAACACGCTCTGCCTCCATCACTGAGCGAGGCCCAGGGTGTTCAACAAACCCTCCACAGCCAGCTATGCCAGCTTTGGCCTTCACAGCCAAAAGGAATTCATTATTCAGGAACACTCACTTTGCCCAAGGCCAAACAAGACCTGATCTTATGCTGTTCTCCCGCTGCTGAAGGGGCATTACAGCACATTTTCAGCTCGAGACTGTGCTCCGTGGGGCTGCAGGAAGTGTAGTACAAACAAAGCCAAAGCCAACTGACCTATAAAACCTGTTTTCAAGTCTCCTCCTGATCGTGGTGAGGTCAGTTGGATAAGCAACGACAGTGCAATACATGGGATAGGCACTAAGGTCCACTGGGACAGCAAAGGGATTGGAAATGTCTGCAAGACAAAGACCAGAAGAATATTCAGATTTCCCAAAGGGGTGTTATAAGGTATCACGATTTCTTTTAATCCTTTCTGGGCTTTCTTTCTAGGAACTCAGCCGAAGAACCCAGATCTGCAGCTGGAAATGTCATTGCACAAAGGGTACAGTTCTGCCTCTTGTACCATCTGTTACTGCTCTTGAAAAGGCACTTTCTGTTTAAGTATCACAGCTGAGGTTTGTGTGTCAGCAGCCAAACGTGCCCCTGAAAGGAACATGCACATGGCACTTGCAACAGGAACACACAAGATGCTCTGGCCTGGTTGAAAACACAGGCAGGATTGAAATCAATGTGCTACTCAATGGCTACAAACTATTTACAGGGGATTTGTGGGTGAGGATGTCTAGCGAGGATTTGCTGGTGGTTTAGGGGGGTTTAATTCAATGTTTTGCTAGTTCACATTTAGGTATGACCCTGTGAGAACCCCCACTGAAAGAAATCAGGTGAAGCCCCAGGAAAAAAAAAGAGAATATAACCTAAAAGAAAACTGATATATGAAATTTAAAAGGCTCTTATTGATAATTTAGTTTACATCTTGAATACTCAAACACTCCTTCCCATCTACTCTCCAGTCCTGTGACACCACACACTGATATTCTGATATTCTTAATATACTGGTATTTTTAATCCTCCCACCCTTTCTCTCCAAACATACCAAGGGAAAGAAGCTGCTCAATCCCCCGGATTACTCGTTCACATTCTTCATCTCTGGAATGGGCCCCCCATTCTCCTTCCTGGGGTTTGTAGAGCAGAGCTGTCAGCTCCTCTGGAGTCACAGGAACTCCAGCACCAACCTCCTCTGGATAGGCAGCTGGAAAGGGAGAATCCCACAGGCAGTGAGTCCCAGCAGTGGCAAAAAGCTGCTTACTTTGTACAGGGACATGAATTCAACACACACTTACTTCCTTCTGGGATTGGTTCCATGTCCCATGGACTCATCCTCTCTCTTTCATTATTGTCCCAGCTATTAAAAAAAATACATTCAAATACACAAGATAGAGCTGATTATAACAACGCACCTTTTAACAGATTTAACCTAGAAAGGTCACTCTGCCAGGAACAAGCCCTGTCACCAGAGACATTCCAAGTCCTTATTTCCCCTCCTATAGAGTCACTGCACTGCTCTTTACCCCAGAAGCTGTGTTAGAAATAAAGTTAAAATTAAATAAGTAAACGAAGTGGCTGCTTATGTATTTAAAGGGCAAAAGGGGTCCTGGTGCCTGAGGGAACACTTGAGTTGCATGTAAAGCATGGGAATACTCACTGGACACTGTAGCACTGGAAGGAGCTGTCGGGATACTCTGCCTGGAAGGGCTGCTGGCTCTCCACGGTCCCAAACCACCAGGCATCGTCAATGATACTGCGGAATCGATCCCCTGCAGGGCACAGCACCCACTCAGCACAGCCACCAACAGCTGGCCAGGAGCTCTTCTGGGGAATCAACCCCAGCTTTCCTCAATGCACCACACCAGGCTTTACATCCTGCACCACAGGAATGGAGCCCTAAAGGGAGCACTTGGGCATCTCTAGGAATTAACTCAGAGCTGCCTCCACACCTCAACTCACAATAGATCAGCAGATTCTTCTGCTCTCACAGTTTTGGGGACAGTTTCTCTCGTATCTTTTCTTTTCTGCTACAGGAATTGCAGCAAACATCAAATAAAAGTTTCCAATGACCTCTGTAATACCGTGGTGTGACTTTGGGGAGGCTCCTGTGCAGGGCTAAGGGTTGGACTCCATGCCCCTTGAGGGTCCCTTCCAACCCAGCACGTTCTGTGATAATACCACGTGTGTACAGTCCTTTACATCATGTAATAAAGACCTTGCAACCCATTAAACAGCTGCAGAAATGCTGCAAAAACATATGGAAGTGGAAAAAAAGGAGTCACCTATTTGCCAGTTCCTTTCTTTGGCTTCATTATAAAACTGATGCAGCACAAGGAAGTCAATAACATCTGGCATATCATGGTACCTTCAGGAAATCAGACAAACAAAGTTTCTATTACCCAGAAATACAATTTTAAATGCACAACACAGTCCTCAAATTCCATGCATTTGGAATAATAATTCATGCCCTGCACAAGAAAGGAGGGAGAAGTTTCCACACTACAAGAACTCTTGAAGAATGGCATCAGCACTCCAGTGACTTACTTTATGGAAAAGGATTCTCCTGTCATTTTGCCTGTGATTGGATCCAGGAATGCAAGCTTCAAGCAGCAGAGTGTGGGAGGCCCAACTTCATATTTAATTCCTACAGTCTTCACAAATTCTTGTTCCTAGTTATCAATAAATATGGAACAGCATTATTTTAACTTGATGACCACAAAAATATTCACTTTAAAGTATGAAACATATTAATATAAACCAGCGTTTCTACTCTACAGCCCAGGTAACTTCACCCATAATTTTTTCTTTTCCAAATACTAAAAATCAATCACTGGCACTGTAAAACCAAGAACCAGGAAGGTGTAAGATGCTCATCCCCTGGGCAGATTGGTGAACAGGATTCCCCCAAATTATTTAACTTCTGTAACAAGGTTCTAAGGTACAAAACCACTGATGGCACCAAAGTTTACCCCTAACCCAGGGCCCCTCACTCTTGTATAGGGGGGAAAAGGAAATTCTTCCTCTTAAAACAGAAATTCCACAATAGCCTTTATGTTCACATCCTGTCAAACTCTATCCTAAGTGAAATGCTATTTCCTCTTCCTTACAAGCTGATGATGCCTTGGAAAATTACAGCTGGAATCACTGAATACCTAGGCCTGGTACGTGGGTATTGTTCCAGTAAAGCCATGATTTCCACTAACAGAACCCCTGGCACACCCATACATGGATACTGACACACCTGTGGGCTCTTCTCTTCATATGAGATTGGAGTAAAGCAGGAAAATGTATGGCACCACTGAATAAACTATGAGGGGCCTCTGGTTCAGAGCAAGACCCAGAGTTTGTACACACATTTGGGTCTTTACACCACGATTTCTGCCTTCTTAGCATAGCAATGAAAACAAGAACTAGGACCCAAATGTTGAGGTCACTGTAGAGTGGTGAGAGAACTACAAACAGCCTGGGAGTGGTGGGGTCTGACCAAACAAGGGTTAAATACAAATCAGTTGTGTGGAAAGTAACCCCTGGGAACCAGGTCCCAAACCAGGAACTGAACAGATGTAAAGACTTAATATTTCCAATTTAAACTTTGATGTGAACATTTTAAAGCAATCCTTTCTTCATGGTTTTCATACTGGTTTTTGGTGTCAGTTTAACATTAGAGAGACACTCAGTTCTTTGAAGTATTTCTTTAACTTACCCTGAGTTCCATTTTGTTCCATGGTTGTTTTTGCATGTTAATACTGTAAATTTTGGCTTTCCTTACTGCCCTCACATAAGCTTCATGGCCTTGCCTAAAGTATATGATCTTGAAAGGGAAAAGAGAGAGAAAATTAAGAGAACAAAAGAGAAAATGACTGGTAAGTCTCTTCCTGGTCATTCAACAATTTCTACGAACACATCAGGCCTCAGGGAGGAGAACGTATTGCACACTTATTTATATTTTATTATAAACCACTCTTCTAGTTAAAAATATCTGTATCAGCCCCCAAACTGGCACCTGCTCTGTGCTTTAAAATCGGGGTCATTAAGACATGTGCAGGTGAAGCAGCACAACCAGCTCTTCCTGCCACTCCCAAGTGACCAGTGCAGAAAAAGGGACACAGGACGTGTGTCTGCAAACAGCAAACTGCCTGTTTTGAGCTCAGTTCACTGCAGGTATTGCTGGCTCCAACAGCCCTGCCCAGCCCAGTTCCCCAGCCCCTGTGGAAGGTGGGAATTGCTGCAGGCAATACCTCATCTCCCATCTGGGGCACGAACGGGGAGCGCCGGGGAATGGTGTCCAGGATCCACTGGGGAGCAAGCCATTCCTCACTGGGCTCCCCCTCCAGGGACAGCAGGCCACTGGGTTTCTGCAAGATATTGTATTTAGAACACAATTAACACAAGGCTTAGAACACCATTAATATAATACTTAGAACACAATTAATAAAATATTCAGAATACAATTGATTACTGTGGCAGAATGTGTGAGAAACTGATCACACAGCAGTTACTGCACATGAGAGATATAAAGCAAAGGAAATACTGGGATGTCAGCCTTCCCAAACCTCCACTAAATTGTAGGGAATGAGACATGTTTATTATAAATATAAGAGAAAATTACAGTGTTCATAAATTCATTTAAATGCCCATGGCAGGGGGGTGGAACGAGATGGATTTTAAAGTCCCTCCCAGCCCAAACCAGTCTGTGGTTCTATGATAATAAATCTAAAATAAAATATTTTTTTTTAAAAATACCAGGAAAAAGGGATCTGACAATATAGATATAATACAGATCCATCATAATTTCACACCAAAACCACCCTGGGGGTGGTTTTATGGTTTTATGCTCTATCTGCAGGAAGAGCATAAACCTAGGAGAAAACATCCCCACCTGTGTGAAACAGGGAAGTCCATCCATGTCACAGCAAATAATCAAATCTGGCACTACCATTGCTGTGCTCTCTGTAGTTTCTTTCTTCTGATATACTTGTTTATGAACAAAAACAACCACTAAAAAGCCAAAGTTATATCCATAAGGCACAAAAGACACTAAAAAATTCCAAAACGCTGACCTTTTTCCTAGGCTGTTTCAGTTTCCTTCGCTTTGGCTCCAGTCCTTTTGTTCCCTTCGTATTTTCATCCTCAGAACTGCTACAGATCTTCCGAGCTGCCTGCCTGGTTTGTCTCTTTGGGGGCTGCAGATTAATCCCAGCATCTGCAGTCCAGTCTGAGTATTCACTTGATGAATCACTGGACATGATAAGAAGTTGTAAGAAAGAGAGCAGAAAGCTCCAGTTTTCACACAGTGCACTCACTGAAAGGCCAAGCACTGAACCTGCTCTCCTGCACAGCAGATGTCAGGATTAGCACAATGGTTTGATATCATGTGAATTTAAAGCAAACCAAGTGCCCTCTGATTTGTGACTTCAGCAAATTATTGTATCAGTTGCAAACTCCCAGTGAAACTGCAGCTATGGCTGATACCAGTTTTCATACTCATCATTGCACTGATTTCGAGATTGATTTCAGAAGAATCAGCAAAAAATGCTTGAAAAACCAGAGCACTTCCCTAAAAATCCAGTTCTGACTTCTTGAACACCAAATAACACACACACAGGATTTATATGACAAACTGGCTTTGATTTTTTCAAGCAGTTCTTAAATACAGCATTTTCCTACAAATGGTCTTTCAAAACTGCTTTTGACTGAAGAAAAATCAAAACAAAAATACCCCAGAATATAAAAAGTTTCATGAAGAACTGGAGGAAAAATCAGCCTTCCAAATGAAGTCTGAGTATCATAATATGAACTGTCTTAACTAAATCCCATAATAAACCAGTATGACCAGTTCAGAGCCCAGTAAAGGTACCTGGAACTGCTTTCACTTTGCCAAGCTGCCACGGGATCATCCATGGAGGCATCACTTGTGCCAACAGTCTCATCTTCCTGTGTGAGAAACAGAACAAGGGTTCACTTTGGGCCAACTGTAAAATATACCATTTTTGTGTGCATGCAAGTTGTGTCACCCGAGGAAAACTTTGTATTTAAGGGTTGGTTTAGCTTTAAATAAATAAGTCCACAATTTCTATTTCTTAATATCACACTACGTAATTCCTATATATTAAGTAAACAATTTCTATGTATTAATATTATAATTTTTCCCTTTTGTCCCTTATATATAATTGTATAATATAGTATATTTAATATTATACTATAGGCTATAACTCCTACAGAAACAGCTGTGAATTTTAATTATATCAGAACCATCAACTGAGTTCTTATTTGAGTTATAAATTTTAGTGCCAAGTGCCCAAGTTTTTCAGCTGTTCTGCGCATTCAATGCATTGACAAAGCCACAGAGTTCAGCCCCTTCCTTAAGGACAAGGAGTTATATTTGATGTGGTCTATTGAAGCTCTCCCTGGCCAGTGGCAATGACTAACACCACTATGCAGGGCACAGGTGCCATGTGGAACCCCAGCGCAGAGCGGGGCTCGACACAACCCACGTCAGCGCGCTCGTGTTCCCCAGTCCCCCCGCGCCTCTCTGCCCCGCTCCGGCCCCGGGCAGCAGTTCCCCAAGCCCCTGTGCCCATCGCACCTCGGAGGAGCTGGCGGAGGCGGGCGGGCGGGCGCAGGGCTGCCGGGGCGTGCCGGGGCCGTGCTCCATGGCCGAGCGCGTGTGGTACGCGTGCTGCCGCTTCCGCTGGGTCCGGCGCAGGGAGCGCCCGCCGCACGCCGGGAACTCGCTCTGCCACGGGCACAAAGAGGGCACAGCAGCGTTAGTGACACAGCCTGCCATTACCCAAGCACAAACGTCAATGGCTGCGCCATCGCCCACGCAGCGGGGATCGCTCTGGTGCCAGTCCCGGGCTGGGGGGTTGGTTTTTGGTTCAGTGTCAATTCTGCTTTCTAAAGCAGCAGCCCCTCCAAAGGAAGTTATGGGAAATACAATTGTGTCTATAAAACTCCTGCAATTGTGCATATGGTAATTCCAGCCACTTACAAAGGTGTGGCATCTCTAACTTTCCTCTGTTTTCACAGAATCCCAGGATATGCTGAGTGGGAAGGGACCCACCAGGATCACGGAGTCCAACCCTTAGCCCTGCACAGAATCATCCCCACCTTCCACAAGTCAAACTAAAAAAACCCACCATGGCTCTGCTCTTTCCCTTTCCCAGCATCCTCCCACTACTGAAGCCTCAAGGACAGAGATTTACAACTATTTACATACTACAGACAGACAAATCACAGTTACAGAAGGAAGACAGAGCCAAAGAAACAATTAGGAGTATTGATCTTCTAAATAATTTAATAAAATTGGTTTGTTACTTTCTTTTGGTCTCATTTAGTGCTTTAACTCACCCGTTGTAAGGTGTGGGATGGCTTTCTCTTCTTTTCAACAGTGTATAAACTAATTTCTATTTCACCTTTGGCAGCTCGACATTCTTCCTGGACCCTAATTAATTACACACAAGAAATATCTCTTTTATTCAGTAACTCATCATATAACTCTACAACTTCATTAATATACACCTTAAAACACTGTTCTGTTGCTCTAAAAACCTGTGCACAAGCAGCATCCACCCATTCACTCCTGGAATCACAACTTAAGGAAGCAAACTCATTAGCTGAGTATTCATCATTATTTTCAAGTAAACTGGAATGAATTAAAATTATTTTCCTGGGTTTTTTTTAAATTAAAGATTCAGGGAAATATGCTATTTGAACTACTGAAGAATCGTGAAAGAAAGGAATGACTATTCTCAACTCCCCACTAATCTTAATATTCCAAACAACCCAACCCACCAAACCTCCAAAGCCAACGCATTCCTGAAAAATCCTTTCAGGAGTATGGATTAATGATTAAATACTATCCAAGAGAACCTTTTTCCCCCTGGCTCACTTAGCCTCTTACTTGCTGATGCCCGGAGGGAGCTCGTTGACCACGACCCTCCTGCTCCAGGCCATGAGGTCCCTCTCGGTGGCCATCTGGCTGCGGGGCGCGTTGTGGTGCATCTGCCGCACGCCCTCGATCTGCCCGCTGCGGCGGAGCCCCACGTTCGGCGGGGAGGCCACGTCCAGCCCCGGGCTGCGAAGGGCTGGGGAGGCAAAAACAACCTCTTCACTTCCATAAACCACCAGGGATGTCAGTTTGGGTCGTGGGTCACTCACTGGGGTCACGGTTGGGTTGGGGTGGAAGGGAACTGAATAATCATCTCACCCCACCCCTGCCTTGGGCAGGGACACCTTCCACCAGCCCAGGTTGCTCCAAGCCCTGTCCAACCTGGCCTTGGACACTTCCAGGGATCCAGGGGCAGCCACGGCTTCTCTGGGCACCCTGTGCCAGGGCCTGCCCACCCTCACAGGGAAGAGCTTCCCAATATCTAATCTCCAGTTTGAAGCTTAAGGATGGATCACACAAAGATTCTTTTTGGACAATAATCAGCACTTATTCTATGTGAAGTGGCTTTTCTTTTGCCCCAGATGAACCTTTTAGTGTGCTGGCCTTGGGGATGTGCTGGCTGATGGAACATCTCCCTGGCTTGAGGTATCCCAGAGATACCTGAAGCAAACAGAGAAATACAAATCATAAGAAAAGTTTTAATGCCACAAAAGTGACCTTCAAATCAAAGTCTTTCAACTGCTTAAAGGCTCTAAAATCATGATTCTTAAATTCCGTGGAACAAGAAGAGATGAGGCTGGCATCTAAAACAACAGACTGTTGCAAGGGTCAAGGTTTCTGTTGTATCTCCACTTGTTTTGTGGCTTTAATTCTTATTTACTCTGCCATGGGCACTGCTCTGCTCTGGCCTTCTCATCAGGAGGCACCACACAATGTAAACACACACCTTAGGCAGCAAAGGGACAGAAAAGCTGCTAACAAAGAAATCACTGCCATCACTGTCCTTGTTTAGCTCTTCAGCACAAATCCCACATGTTTCAATATTGTCAACCACATGATCATATTGCAATTTATGGTGGTGCAAACCTGCATAAAAATATTTGGCTATTTAAATACTTTATACAGACTCTAATTAGCTACATCAGCTGAGTGACCATGTACCAAAGTCACTGATTAGTGCAAGCTCTAGAAGGGAACTGCTTTAATTTCCATACCACTCATATCTGGACATTCCTTTGTACAACTACAAGGACACACAAATAAGATGGGAGTTGGGACTGTACAACAGACCAGCCTATCCTAAGTAGCAGAAAAGGCTTTGTGTGAGGTGAAGGTGCCTCCTACACGCCCTTCTTGACATAGCAATCCAGAGCAAAGCAAAAATGTATTTGCAGCATTTTTCACTGATATTTTTCCGATTCCTTCTTGAATTTTAACACAAGCAACTTCAGTCCAAACCCTAATGAGCTTTTCCAGGAAATCTACTTCAAACATGTGTAATCGTTCACTTAACCTAGAACTAATTTATTAGCAGCTGTGGATCTTTCCAAAGCTCAGGATGACTTGCAGCTCAAGTCCTCAGCATCTGCTCCCCTTCCATCAGCTGCACTCCCTCAGCTGTTCACATCTGACTGAGCTGGGTTTAAATTTTTAATCACTTTGTGTATTAAAAATAAAATCACAGTAGCAGAACACTTACCAGGAGAACCATCTCAAGCTTTCTAAGGAAACACTAAGACAGAGCAACATGTTTATTTTATTAACACTGATGCTCAGCCTTCCGCTGCAGCAGGAAACCATTAGTCTGTCACAACACTGTTCACTGACAGCCCCTAATTATATGCTGGTATTTTGACATTGTGCAGTTAGGAAGTATCATCTCTGCACTGATATCAAGACAAGACAGTGAATTTTGGGTTTTTAGGAAAATGGTTTATAACAGGAATAGTTCCAGCCTAATATCTGTAATCAGATATAGCCCAGTTAGACCAGTGTGTGCCCTCAGCTGCAGCTTCAACTTCCAATTCCTGTGTGGGAATCCAGGGAACATCCAGCTGCTCCCCCCAGGATAACAAGGTACAAAGAGGAGAGCAAAGCACCCTCAAAGGCACAGGAACACCCTGTGATCAGTACCTCCTGTGCTTAAGGACAGAACTGCTGCAGACCAGGCAGGACACTGACCTCCATTGACAGAGTGGGATCTGTTGAGTGGAGGGTTTGGAGGAGTTTCTCCTTCATTAATTAGTCTCAGATCTTGTTCCCTCTGGAGCTCCCTGATCATTCCATCAAGGATACTCTCGTCCTGGTCGTTCGTTTGCTGCCCGATGACTTGTTCAACCACTTCACCATCACCTTGGCAAGAACAAAGCCACAAATATAAAATGATTCATTTCTGTTATAGATTAATTTCTCTTGTAAAATGATTGATTTATGTTTTACTAAACACCATAGAACAATCTCATTTAAAACTCTGCACCACTATTTGTCTGCTCTGCAGAACATCTGATCACCAGCTGCCTTTCTGCTCTCATGGAATAAGGGGAGGCAAAGTTTAAAAAAGAAATTACAATAAAAACCTAAACCTTCAGACCACGTGTAAAACATAAACATAAAGCCTTAGAAACAGCAGAAAGAAATTAAGCTCCAGTAGGTAAAAATGGAAGGTCTTTTCTGGAGCTCAGCATTTTGCAAAAGTTTATGTCTACAAGAATAAAACCCCCTGGGTTTTTTTCCATGTCTTTCTCACCTTCCTGGTCCTTTCCTCACACCCACAGTTACACTGAGGTTAATGGGACAATGCTTTAAGCATCTGAGAAGTCCACAGATTTTGGAATATCCCTGTCTCCAGTCAAGGTGAACTCAGACACTTCCTTCATGCCACAAACCCACCCCATTCTCCTCTTCTACCTCCACACTGAATTGAAACCACTAATTTCTAAATGCTTGCAGCACCACCCCATGGAGCTGCTGCTGAGTCCTGTGCCACACATGTGTTATTCATGAGGATGAGACAGAATACCATTAGCCACATAGCCCAGCTGAGGAATGAGCTGTTCATCCTTGCAATTCTCCCTCCCTGGGACCAGGCGCTGGAATCTCGTGGGATGAGGATTTCCATCAACATCCACGAGGAAAGGAGGAGGCATCAGATGTGGAGCCTGTTGGGTCTGTTCATCCAACACGTAGTTATTGGCATCACGGATCAGAGGCCTGTAATCCGTATGGAAGAACATCTGATCTGGAATCTGAAAGGAAAGCAATTTAGGGAATAAATCAATGGCCATTTGCAGCTGTCTGGCTGCCCTGGAATGGCTCCCATACCCATAAACCACAGCTCCTGCACTCAGGAGCAGCACAAGGAATGTTATGACAGAGAACAGATTCCAACCACAAATGTGGTTCATTACCAAGGCCTGCTGCAGAAATTCCATGGTAAATAGGCCAGCAGAGGCGAACAGAGAGAAGTTAATGCTTTGCTCCCCTGTCTAAGATTCTCTTGTCCAAATCTCTTTGATGCAGGTAAAAAGCAACTCCTTCATGATCTAATTATTATTTTGTCTGAGGTAGGTTGAGGGAATAAATTGTAACACAAACAGTTCTAAGACAAAATCAGGTCAAGACAGGGAAGAGTTTAAAATTCATTCAACCCACCTTTTCATAATATTTATTGCATCCAAAACCAAATAGTAGCAGATGTCCATGAGAGTCTGTGCAGGCAAAATGCTGCCCATCTGGTGAGAACTTGCAATCGAAAACAGCTCCGTGGCCTTGGCCCTCAATCTGGATCAAGCACAAAACATTCCCTTCACAACCAGATATTCACTATAGGAGCATTTCTATAAACATTTCACCTGTGCTCCAACATGTATTTAACCCTCACTCTGAGATTTCTCACCTCACTCAAGACTGATTTGCACTTTTCTTTATTAAAGTTAAACTGAACACCACAGTAAAACTTCACATTTTCTCCTTGTCCTGAAATTCCAGGACTATTTTAATGTATGTTCTGAAACATCCCCCTGGAAATCTGTCCTTTATGTGAACAGCACACACAGGGCTGGCCCACTCCAAAGACCTCAGACCTCTTCTGGCTCTGTAGGTGTGGCATGGAATCTGCTTTTGTCTCAAGAGCAGCTTTACACAAATGTGGGAACCCCCCCCCAAAACACCCTGATGCTTCTCACCATGTTGAAGTAATTGCGGATTTTTGTTCCTTTGTCTATATCCCAAACGAAAATATTTCCATCGTGACCCGCTGAAAGCACAATCCTTTGGTCAAAGGGATGAGCCTCCAGAACAAAAACTTCATCATCATGACCCTGCAACGACAGCAGGGCAAAAGGAAGTGGTGTCTCTCCCCAGGGTATCTCCAAACCTGCTGGAGCTTGGTGTGAGGACATCTCAGGTCACCAGCTCGGTTTACTGCGTCTGAGACTGGAGTTGTGCTTGGACAACACTCCTGCCAGGGGTTTGGCATTGCCACTGCCCTGACTGCTGAGAGGGGGAGGAAGGAGAAATCAGGGCACAAATGGAGCCTCCAAAGGGCTCCTTGTCAGCCAGAAATCACCAGGATTTTGGCCATCAGCTCCTTTCCCCAGGACACAGCAGGGGACAGCTGGATCAAGCACTCCTCATCATGGGGAATGATGATGCAGTTTAGCCTCCAATCATCTCAGAGCTGAAGCATATCCACGTGGGATTCCCCCCTGGAATGTTACTCACAGCCAGGCTGTGGAGAAGCTGCCCTGTGGACGAGTTCCACACTTTGAGAAGGAAGTTGTTGACTGCAGTGATGACGGTGGCATCGTATCGATCCCAGGCCACCATGGTAACCTTCAGCTTGGTCACCTTGTCCTCCCCAGATGCCACATTGTTTCTAGGGAAATCAATAAGTTAGAAAGGAATAAATCAGTAAGTGCACATGGGAACACTCAACAGTGCTAATGCAGGATGGAATTCAGGCAGGAGGGATGTGACTGTGACGGTGACTCTGGCTAAGGCAGCAGAATGAAGGATGACCCTGTGGTGGTGAGAACAGGATACAGGAAATACTCAGTGCCACTGGGATTTATACAGCTCTGTATCCTTAGAAAGGACATTTTCTCCTCTGTTCTTAAGCCACCACCCTCACCTACCCCAATTCTTCTTTCCAAGCTATTCAGATCTATTAAGCTTTTTCCTACAAGGCATTTATCAGTCATCAATATCAGTAAACTCCAGAGAGAGCAGCAAGCTGCTAAATAAATCCAAATCACACCTTTGACAGCAAACATTGCAAATGTAACCATATGAAACATAGAGAATTCTGCAAAGCAAATGCCTAATGGATTTCTGCTCTTCATTGTTGTGCATATCCAATTAGAAGGCACTTACAGAAGTCACTTGAGGATGTCAAAAAGCAAAACTTGAAACCCTAATTGAACCTGAGAACCAAAACACCACATTTCACCACTTACTTGGAAAATTAAGGAAGAAATACAATGTTAAGAAACATTCTGGATAGATATATTAGCATATGGGTTCTACTAAAACCTCCCTTCTGTGCCTTAAACTGTTTGACATTCTTACTTCATATGTAAAATACCAAATATTCCCCAACTATAGGTAGGAAACCACCAATGTATTAATATTTTCTTGGGGGGGGGAGGGGGGCTAATTACTGTGTAAATTAACAGAGAGCGCCATGGCATTTTCAATACACAAAACCTATGCCCTGAAATTAACTCCAAAGGGCAGTAAATAACCAGTGTTCAATGTGATGGAGGGTTTGGTTTGCATGTAAATGTGGCCATGAGGGTGTTCTGCTTGGTTTGCTCTACCCTGTCATTTTAGTAGCCATATCCAGGACCACGCTCTTCCAGTCGTGCTGATGGTAGTGCCAGATTCTTGCTGTTCCATCTCTGCTTCCACTGACAAACCTTAAGCTGTGGGGCAAAGAAAGAGCCATGAAATTCTGAATAAGGATGGGGTAAAACCCACATGTACACAAATATACATATATCTCTATAAATACACACACTTGGAGTGTGCACTTGGGTATCTCTACTCCTCTTCCTCGTGAGGGTTCCATTTTCATGTCAGATATTGTACAGAGGAGTTTACAACAATAATTACATTTGGCTCCAGCAGGCAGATGGCCTTGGAATGACTTCAATGCCATAATTCATACGAGCTGCACATTCCCTTTTTAATGACATCAGCAAATCCCTGGAGCAGCTCAGAGTGGCAGCAAAAGCAAGAGGAGCTGTGCCAGGAGTCTGGCAGAAATCAGAATACATTAACTCAGGGAGGGGGTGGAGACACAGAGGGAAGGAGCCAAATTTACACGTAGGTAGCTCTGTCTGTGAAGCTGAACATAAATATTTTAATTTTTCAACTCCTCCTTGTTTAAAAGTTCCAAGCATCCAGCAAATGTATTTAACCACATCAGAATCTTTGGCCATCAGTGTCACAGAAATCATTTTTGTTGAGAAACTGGAAAAAAGCTCCTCAATAATATATTTTCACAGGCTGGCCATCACCTTTAAAAGCATATTCCATTTATACTGAAAATTACACTCCAAAGGCAAACCTATTCAATGTTATTGTTTCACCTTTACTGTTTCCCTGATCTGAATTTTTTCATTGTGATGAGAAACAGTTCAAAAACGCTTGTGACAAGTTTATTTTCTTCTTATTTTTTCTCCTTTAGATGAAAATAAAAAGGAAACTACTTTTCCATTCAAAGCACCACCACAGCATATAATTTCCAGTGACTCTGTGACCAAATACCCTCTGACGTGGCTTGGAAGGAACTGGTAGCACAATTACACCACCACATTCCCACATAACTTCATGTGACAAAGATCTCCAAGTCCAGGTGCAAAGCTGCAGTTTGGAAGGCTCCTGCTGCCACACATCCCTCAAACCTCCTGCCCAGCAAAAGAAGGAAATAGGAGCAAAAGCTGGGATAAAAACATCTACATCAAGCTCTAACTTTTGCTTTAAAATACATTTATTACAGTGCTCTTACTCCCCTCTGTGGGAGTTACCTAGGAACTAAGGCAGGGTTACAGAAAAGGACACAAGATTTGGTTTCCAATTTGCTTTTTAAAGAAAAAACCAATTAAGCGCATAATTACAGAATGTTTTTGTTGTTACAGCAGAGGACAACGAGCTGCAGCTTGTGGACATGACACACATCTTGCAACACACTTAAATGATTTGTCCAGGACTCAGCAGAGCCCAGGGGCAGTTTCCCTGTTGTGCCAAGTTTTCCATGGAATGTTCTTTGGGAAACCAAACCCCACCAGTGTCAGGTGCAAATGCCAGGACAGGCACTCACCTGTCCCCGTTGTTACAGAACTGCACTGCAACCACCTTGTCCTGCAGAGGGAAACCGCAGTCAGTGCTTTGAAGGCTGCAACACTCACCCTGAAACTTCTTAATGATCAGCTCTTATTTAGCAAATTGCATCTCTCCTGCAATATAGTTTTACAATTGCACCACAGAAAAGTTGTATTTAAAGGTCAAACCTCCCCAGACTCACTGTGTTAAACACCCAAACAGAAAACTTCCAAGGGGTGAAGGTTTCATGTGATTTTTTAGACCTAGCATTAAAGTGCATCAAAAATTTAACCCAAGAAAGGCAAACTTTGGCTTTGTTCCCACTTACAGATCGCTGAGAAACAAATGTCCTGTTTTAGACATGGGTTTGCCTTTGTTTAATTTGCTAAATTCTTGTGCTGGCTCCAGGCACTTGTATCCTTACTCCCACTGATGACCCTGGCTCCTGACAACCCCTTTAGGATTTGTTTTAGGGCTGTGCTGACAGTTGCCAGCAGGATTAAGAGTGGACTTAAAGAAATTAAAGGAATTAAAGCTCCTTCCAAACCTGCTCAATACAGAAAACATTCTTTTCTTTTGGAAGCAAAATATTTGTTAGCTGTGATGGTTTGGAGACTGAAATGGGACACCCAAGACTCCCACTGCAGTTCAGTGAATCACTTTAGACTCTGGCTTAGTCCATAAAATCCTGATAAGGTGGGAAGTTTGAATTTTTATGGGAACATTCCTGCATTACCTGAAAAAAAAGATGCTTTTAAGCTTTATTTTCTAAATGAAATTACTATCCTGATCCAAACCTTGACTACAAAGTCTAAAACCTGATTGACTTTGTTTTTCTTGCTATGTGGATTTGTGGTCACAACTGAAGTTAAACGCTCAGCAGTAAATTTAATAAGAAAAAAAATGACATTCTGCATTAAAACTGCTTTAATTCCTCATTCCAACCCAGATTTGTTTCAAGAAAATGGGAAAATCACCAAACCCCTCAGTTTTTTAGGGGAAGGAAATACACAAAGCCCATTTTGCACAAACCTCTTGCCTCAGAAGCACTTAAAAATAACCGTCCCCACGCATTTCCAGGCATTTAAACACGCCAGTGCTGAGAGCCAAATAAACTCTGGAGTTACTAAATCAAGCAGGAGGCAAGGAACCCGAGGCCCTGGAATTGGGGGAAGCTTTGCTCCCTGCTGGGGCTCGTACCGTGTGCGACTCCAGCTCTGCCATCTTCTCGGGGGAGTCGGAGCCCAGGTAGTAAATCCTGATGACGTGGTCGGTGCTGCCGGTGGCGATGAACATCCCACCTGGGGCAGGGGGCACCACAGGCACAGTCAGCCAAGAAACAACTCAGTTCAGCTTTGGGGCCCTCAGTTTGCTGCTCTCTTGTCACAGCAAACTGGTTTCAAATAGAACATTTCAACGTACATCGGTAAACAGAAAATACAACATTGAAGGGCGTCTTCGATTCTGACGCAAATCAGAGAAATTAGCATTGGATCAGGAGTCAGGGAGTGTGGAGGAGCTGGAGAAAAGCTCCTCAAGGAACACATTTTCACAGGCTGGCCAACACCTTTGAGAGTGTATTCCATTTATCTACAAAATTACACTTAAAAGCCAAATCTATTCCATCTTATTAAGTGATTGTTTGTCCCTTTCAGTTTCCCTAATATGAACTTTTTCATTGTGATGAAAAAGTGTTTAAAAATGCTTAGATTCTATAACATAAATACAATAACAAAAATGTAATTCTTATATTTTACTTTCATTGCAATTTCTTTACAATATTGTCCAAAAAGGGCACTGTTGTGCTATGTGTTGCATTTGAAATGGGTTTGGTTGTTTCTGTTTATAAGAAAGGAATGTGGCTCTATAAGAGCTCTCCATTTCAAAAAGCAAATTTCAAGTTTCCATGTAAAAATACAAACATTCAAAAAACATAAACATATAAAATATAGGAATATTTTTCTTTGTGAAAATAAAAAACATAAACATACACAGTAAGAATACAAAGCAGGAATACCTGGCTCTGGACATGTACCTGAACTGAAGGAAGAGCAGGAGATCTGGACACCAGGCCTGGACCTCTCAGCAAACTTTACAGGACGATCCCTGCATGCAACAACACAACACTTTTACTTTGCACTGCTTCAGTCAACAAAAGCAGGTCCCTGCAGCTCAGGAGAGATCAGTGTGCTCATCCCAGATCTCTTGGCATCTTAATTCTCACCTCAGTCTGCTAGAACTTTTCATTTTAGCGATTTTCTTCCTTAGTTTAGTAAGAAAACCCTAACTGTCTGAATTGAAAAGACTCTTCAACTGATTTATCTTGCCACTCACCAATTCAAATCTACTTAAAACAGAACCTGCCAAACCATCAGGGCTGACAGCATTTCCTCCCTATTAATTATGGGTTTGGTGACATCTGCAGATGTGTGTTCTTCTGATCAAAAGCAAAACAGTTCTTCTGTCTTTACATTTTGGACAAGGATTTATTCCTAAACATAAAAGCTGGAAGTTCTTCCTCAACCTTGTCCTGCAAGGCACAAACCCAGAAATAACAACCCCAGTCTCTGCCTCCCCTCTGGGTTCCAACCCCACGGAATCCCCACACCAAGTGCTCCCTGCCCCACACACACCAGTTCATTGAGCAGGAAAAAGCCCTTACTTAATTATCTCAGCATTCCTCTCCAGGCCAAAACTCAAAATAAATCCCTCCTTGAGTCAAAATAATTACAATTCTGTAAGGAGCCTTACTTGAATTTCATGGTGTTGGCATGCCACTGCCAGAAACAGATTGTTCCGTCGGCACCAGTGGAGGTGAGGTATCGTGTTGTTCCTTTCCTTGCTGGAGAGAACTAAAAATAAAGTTGCAACAATTAAACTAGCTAATTTCTTTCTCTTCTCTCATGCTGGAAACCTGTAAAGAATTTTTTTTCACTAACATATGAGCTTTCTGCCCAGGAGAACAGAGAGTGGGGACAGGCACAGGATCTGAACTGCCGTAAAAATAAAGCTGAGGAAACGGAAAACACCTACAAGTTGAGTAGGAATTCTTTATTTCTACCACACAAAGAGAGTAAATTGGAGAAATGAAACAAACCCAGACCCTTTTAATGGGGCAACAAGATGAGGAAATAGTTCTTTCTATGACAGAACAGGATCAAACATGGTAAATAAAAGGACTCCTGCATCCCAAGGAAGAAGAGCAGCACAGCAGGATCCCCTCTCCCTCCTCTTCCTGAACATCTCCTCTGCCTCTCCGAGGAGCAGGAAAGCCTTTTATTCTTAATTTCATCTCTGCAGTAATCCCTTTAATCCTCAGGGCACCTGGTAATTTAGAGGGATTGTTTCCTCTATTTGCACTGTTTCCTCAAAAAGCCATCAGTCACTGACTGCATTCGAAACAATCAGAGTTTTACAAAAACCTTGTGAGGAACACACATGCAACAGACATGTAAATAATAATACACCAATTATAAACCCAGGTTTAAAACATGTCTCCAAAACAATCATCTTAACGTGTCAAAATCAGACAAAATTGGAAATGTAGGGAAGAGGGGGAGAAATGACACTCGCAGGGACTCCTGGAACGATGGAGAAGCCTGTGCTGAATCCAAGGAAGCACAGCTCCAGAGGAGAGGGATTCTGAGCCAGACAGCTCTACTCACTCTCCCTCTATGTGCACCACCTGCCAGATTGCAGGAATTGGGGTTTTTTAATCATGGAATTTTGGTTTTTTGAAGGCTTCTGGCAGTAGTGGTGTTTTTTAAAGAAAATCTGCATTTGCTACAACACCCAGAACAGCTCCTTATGCTACAAGTTAAGATAATGAGGAAACAAGAAATGTGGAATAGGGAATGTTTAGCTGATTCTTCT
Source organism: Margarornis squamiger (assembly GCA_035222235.1). Lineage (NCBI taxonomy): Eukaryota > Metazoa > Chordata > Aves > Passeriformes > Furnariidae > Margarornis > Margarornis squamiger. Next base: position 1,192,933 of record JAWWTY010000138.1, read on the forward strand.
AAAAACTAAATGTTCTGTACAGCACTGTCGGCTCAGGTGCTGTGCCAGGACCAGCACCAGAGATGCCAACCCCGACTCCCTGGCTCCTTGGGAACATCACATCTATCATTTCTAGACCTAAGGAAGCAGCAGTGGCATCACAGAGCCAAAGGCACACGGAAGCAGCAGGATGAAGGAGCTGGACACCCTGCAGGAGAGAATCAGCCAGGAAAGACACCCTCGGGTTGGGACCAATGACGCTGCCAGAGATGAGAAGATCAATTCTACCCCCGCTGCCGACACAGCCCTCTTGTCACCGCTGCCATCCCGGGCTCCGGGGCCGGTGCCCATGGCTGCTCACCTGTATGGAGGTGATGGAGGCGGAGTGGCCCTGCAGCACGGCGAGGGGCGCGCAGGTGCGCAGGCACCACACGCGCACCACCTTGTCGCAGCTGCCCGCGGCCAGCAGCGTGTTCTCGTAGTTCACCGCCATGTCCGAGATCTCGGCCGAGTGGCCGCGCAGCGTGGACAGCAGGCGCCCGTCGTCCGTGGCCCAGATCTTCACCAGGCAGTCGTCGGAGCCCTGCGGGCACGAGGGGATTGACAAGGGTCACGGCACTGCGGGGCCGAGGAGCCCGACCACCGCCAAGAGCTTCAGTGGGATCACACAGCTATACCGGGGAACATTCTGCACTGGGAGGGTGGGTATTGGGAAGGGATTCCTGGCTGGGAGAGTGGGCAGGCCCTGGCACAGGGTGCCCAGAGAAGCTGTGGCTGC
>JAWWTY010000138.1:1193933-1207098 GCA_035222235.1 Margarornis squamiger
GACACTCCCAGGGATCCAGGGGCAGCCACAGCTTCTCTGGGCACGCTGTGCCAGGGCCTGCCCACCCTCCCAGGGAAGGATTTTTTCTTGATATCCAATCTAAGCCTCCTCTCCCTCACCTCAAGGCCGTTCCCCCTTGTCCTGTCACTCCATATCCTGTCACTCTACGCCCAGGGATTAACAGCTAAAAATGTGCAATTAATTTAAATAAACTGTTAATTTTTAAACCTGCCCAACAAAAAGGCCAAGGCAGTGTCACAAAAATGGCTATTACTGTATTCTGGAGAAAAACTTAAAAATAATAGCCATGTATTCACTGACACACCACAAATTCTGGAAGGTAAATTTAGCAGAAAAGTAAATTGCAGCTGCAGTGAGTTGTGTCTGCATCTCAATCAGTGCCTAAGAGGCTGTTGAGGGACTCATGAAAGAAGGAAATCAAACCAAGCAAAGCAATCTGCCAAAAAAAAAAAGGTCCAATTTTTAAACTTACTGTAAAAATTCTCCTCCCGCTGCGGTCGAAGGCGATACAATAAACGGAGGAGAGGTGCCCCAAAATCCTCTTGTGCATCTTCATGTGTTGGTAGGTGGATGTTGGGAACAAGTGGCTGAAACGGCCACAGCCAGTTAATTGCCTGGCAGAAAGGATGTGGACTGGGGACAAGAACACGGCAAAAGGAACAGTAAGGCAGGAATTTTGTCCAGAACTCAATGTAAATAAATACAAAATCGAATACAATGTTCCTTAACAACTTTACTATTATAATCCATAAATCTGAGCCTCTTCCACCTTATCAGAATGTTCTGTACAGTGCTATAAAAAGCAATCCCCCTCCTGATGAATACCCACCACACACTACACCTGCTTCCTCCCCAAAACTACAGCAACACTGAGAGTTCCACCGCAAGTGGGAGTTACTCCAAAGCTCAATTCATGAGCAAGTACAGATACAGTTACTCGACATGAATTTGGGCACTTATAAATTATAAATAATTTCTGCTTTACAGAAATTATATTACTAATATCAATTACAAGAAATTTAGTTTTACAGTATAATGGTAGCTTATTTTAAGTGCTTTTTTGGTGATAAAAATCTTTCTTTGGAATAGCTTCCAGATCATATGTGAGGGTCAACAGCCTTCCACATGTTGAACAGCACCATCATTGTATTTTTATGGCAATGGAATTGAAGAGGAAGAAATATATGGGCACTGATGGAAAAGTCCCAATCCAAAGAATGGCAGGGAACAAGAAAACACTCCAACAACAAATAATTTCCCATTGCTGCAGCCAGAAATCCTTGCAAGAAAAAGCTAAATGCACAAAACCATGGTGTAAAAAAGCTCATTTCTGAGCTGATGCCCCATTTTAGAGCGTTTTGGGGTATTTAATTCCACCAACCCTCTCCTGTTGCTATTACCCCCAACCTGCCCTCATTCACAGCACTTCAGCTTTGGCTTTTACAGTTCTGAGAGGTTTTTCCAAAGGCACTTGAGGTCCCAGCACTGCTGTGGAGTCCCTGTGATAGCAATTCCCCTGCAGAAACCCCTTATCTTGCCTCCTGCACCTTGAAGGAGGTTGGGCTTCCCAGGAGCACCATGAGGCTCCTCAGGGCTTTCAACCCCTGAGTTTAAAAGCACAGAGAAAAACTCAACCCATTTCTTGTATCATCATATCGCTGCCAATCTCCACAAAAAATATTCTGGAATATGGTAAAAAATTCATCTACAAATTCAAGAAGTGCCATTTCAAAGGGCTTCTAACCCATAACTCACTTGTGTAGATTTGTACCACTGAAGTATTTGCAGAAAATACTTTTTTGTCTCGAATTTGGAAATTTGGATTCTTTTCAATCGCTCAGTGCAACTGAAACACAAACTAAGGGGAAAAAAGCTGCAGAGAAGACACTTGCAAAAGCCATCAGGCTCCAGCATAACCTCACCTTCAGTCAATATTTGCTTTGCATGTAAAAACACATATTCAGCAGTACCAAACAGCAAAATACACTAAAGCAAATTAATTTACTATCCACCTCCCACTGAACTGATCCCTGACCTTAGACAGGGCTGTTAAATGAGACTGTCTCCCCAGGCAAAGTAAAGCTGAAATTTTGAACCTTCTCTCCACCTCTAACACAGAGATGCCACAGTGCTAAATGCCCTACAAAGGTACCTCAGCTTTGCCCACATATTATTTTATTTACTGTGTAAGTATGACAGCTTAAAAGGTAAATTTTAAAAAGCATTACACCTCCCTTTCCCCCACCCTGTGGACCCCATGTGCCAACAGAGGGAGGGAGTCACTCAGCAACATGGCAATTCTGCTGTGCCTTTCAATGCTTCAGGCCTTTAAATACACATATATTTAGATATTTAAATACATAATAACACTGTATCTGCCTTTAAGCAATTTCAAATGCCTCTGAATGATTTTTTAACCACACAAAGAACCGTGTGAATCAAAAAGGTATATTCCCATTTCAAAACATTCCAAATAATCACAATATTTTCTGTGTCTCAATGCAATCTTTCCAAACATTTACTGCTATGTTTGGTGTAAATCACATGAAGGAAACACTGAAAGGTATAAAGAATATCCAGGCATCCAAGTCCCAGGCCTGGCATCCCACTTTTCCGGTGGATTCCCAGCCTTGCAATCAGTTCAGCTCCAGCGGATATGAAAGTAATTTCACTTTTTCTCCCCGTGTTTATTTCCCTCTTTGCACAATGGGGACAAAACTCCTCAATCTCCTAGGGATAATTACAAAATAAAAAGCCCTGTTTGTGAAACGCTTCAATCAGAGACATCCAGAACCACTGGAGTGCCACAAGGAGCAACAACTTTATCAAAGCAACAGCATCTTTGGCCAAGGAAATTACCACTGCTTCAAAGGAACAAACAAACATCCCCAATTCCAGTTCTTAGGGAGATTAATACACAATATCTAAACAGGGAATTACCCCCACATGACAAAAATCCCTGTGAAGTTTCCTTTCTTCAGGACAATGAACTCATTGTACTCCTAAGGCCTCAAAGCATTAAAAATCAACAATTCCACCCGGGAGAAACAGCAACTTAGTAACCCTAAAAAATTTTAGCAATCTAATTAACTGATGGATTTTATGCCATACTGGGTGCAAGTGATGCCAAGTCCACCCTCTCACTATTCCCTGCCAGGAAAAACTTTCCAGACACTTATTTCACATGAAAAGGGAGAAGATCTTGTCTTCTTGATAAGAAAAGGCAGTTTTGTCCCCAAATTAAAGGGCCGCCTCAGCTCCTCCAACTCCCGACTTGTAGTACATGAAAACACAGGCACTTTGCCCCTTAATTCCCACAGTCCCTGGTCCTGGAAGATCACAGCTTCAGGAAAATCAGAGTCCTTCATGCAAGTCATAAATGCCCAATTCACCTCACGTTCTACCAGAGGGAGCAGCACAAATGTAAAACCTTGCAAAAGTGCTCATCTAGGAGGGACAAACCCCAGGCCCTGCAGCAACAGCCCACCAGTGTAAAGAATATTTAAGAACCAGTCATCAGACAGCCACAAATTCACAGTTAAGCCACAACTTCAGAATAAATTCAAGCACTTCAGAGTGGTAAAGTCACCGAGCAGCACCTGCTCCAATCCTTCCTCTCCCTACAAACCTTGTGTCAGTTCACTTTTTGCAAGGAAAACTAGAGAACAGGAAACTGGTGCAAGTGTTTGTTTTAAAACCAGTTTCTCCAGGGTGATGAGTTCACATCAGACTGTTTCACCCTGTGCAATGAGCACTGGAACTTTGGAATGAGGACTTTAATTCTGCCCTCCTTGCAGGGCTGGCATGAGCCAAGGTCAGGTACCACTCACAGTGTGGGAGAAACACAGGTCAGGATGTCATAGGAATGCTGGGAATTAAACACAGTTGGCTCACACATGAGAAATACCTTCTCAGAGTGGCCACAGAGAGAGCTGGACCCAGGAAAAGCACCAAAAGCATGACATGTTCCAGCTTTGGCAGCCGCTGACCTCATGGAACTCATTTCCAGCACGAGACGCCATCGATTCCTGAGCTCATCCCAGCACTGCTCTTTGGCAGGGCCAAGGTAGGTGGATCACCTTGACTGGAACTTTCCATCCAGCTCAAATGCTTGTTCACTGAGACTACGCCTTCTGCTTCCAAAATGTATGTTATTTTCACTAACAAGTTACCTACATAAAGACTTTCATCCTCAGGTTACAGCAGCTCTCCAAGAGTGGCACCAACCTTCTTGCTCACTAACAACAGTCACCCACAGAAACACTTCCATCCCCAGGTTAGAGCAGCTCTTGAAGAGGGAGAACAACCTTCTCTCTGATCTGCTTTGAGTTGTCTCCAAACAAAAAGCCCTGACAAACCAAAGTAGCATCAAAAGCAGGTTTATCAAAGGGGAATAACTCCCAGTGCCGAGGCACTGCACGACCAGTCTTTCCACTTGGTGACTGGGAGAGCACCACGGGAGTCCCAAAAATCCCATGACTGCAAAGTGTGCCCAGAAAGGTTCGACCAGCCCATGCTGGTGTTCCCCATGCTGGTGTTCCCCACGCTGCCCTGGCAGCAGGACAGTGTTTCCCCTCCCTCTCCTCCCCCAGCAGATCCACACACTCAACACACACACCCCACGGCCCTGAGAACAACTTGCACAGCTCAGCACTTTCCTGGAGCCTCCCCCAGCCAGGAGATTCCCAGCTCTGCACAAACACTCTGGGAAAAGGCAACGCTGAGTCCCCGCTCCAGTTCTACTGTGCATGACCTTTTATTTAGGAGCACAGACCCCAAGGGCCCATCCCAACCACATGGAAAGGCAAGCCATTGCAGCCACCAACTCTTCCAACTGGGCTCTCCCAGTTGATCCCAGTGGGACCACCAGTGATCCTGCTCTCAGAGCAGAACAACACCTTTATGGTAAAAAGCTTAAATCCTTATCACTGGAAGGGAATCGAAACAGCAAGACTTTTAGGTGCTTGTTCTATACCTTATTTAGCAGTTCACACAGGTAATTACACAATCACTTCATCTCACTCCTGAACACACATGACCATGGGTGTCTTTTCCTTCAGCCCAACTCCTTCAGCAACTAATTCCAGAAAACTCCATCTGACTGAGCCAGCACAGTGTGGGAATTCACACTTCTGCCCAAATCCCAAAGAGGGCACACTTCTTCATCTTGCATTTAAAACAAGGCACACTGGCTGGCACTACCCAGCAGAAAAAAGCATGCATTTTTATACAAACACACATAGAATTTTCTTCTTATTTTAATCTTCATACACATTTTCTTCTCTTACTAGTAGTTTATGTAGTTACACCAAGGAGGACCATATTCCTTTATTCCTCCAGGAATCAATACTTATAATAATTAATTCCCAGCTATAAAAGACACTTTTCCATATAATACCTTTGCATTTCTTAGAAAAACAACTAGAAAAACACCAAACACAAGAAATTATTCTGTTCTCTAAGTCATTAAATAATCACCAAGCAAGCAGTACAAAGCTCTGCCATGAAAACATGACAAATGCTGAAGCCCAACCTGCCAGGATGGTTCATTAATAATATCACATATTCCAAAAACACAGTCTGATGAAAGAATTGATCCAAGGATCCATATAGAAACGCAGCTGTAGAAGTTGTGTGCAATAAATCTACAACCTAGATTAGTAGTAATCCATCAGCACAACTGCTTACAGTAAACTGCAGAACCAGCCTAAAATAATAAATACACAGATATGGTAGAAACAGAAACCTGCCATCACCACTCCTGCATCTCCAAAGGGAGGGGGATTCACATGTGAAGGGATTCCCTGACAAACCAGGACAAACATCTGCACAGACAGAGACAAAATACCCCACGAAGAACCAAACCAGGGTTTACATTTATGCCTCCAAGAATCAAACTTGTTTCCTATAAAAGCAGTTAATGAAAGTTCAGACTATCCAAGGAAAACCCTGCAGTTTAAACAAAGCAGAGCAGCTCTGTGAAGAGATGTCAGCTGGGAGCCCACATAGATCTGAGCTCCATACACAGTCCTTATCTCGTGGACAACTGAGCCTGAAGTAACACAAATGCTGCCTTGGTGATTAGTTCCTTTTTGGAGAGGGATGTTGCAAGCAGTCTGTTTTCTGTCATAACCAAACTAAAAGGAATTCTTGAGGCAAAAAGCTCCCTGGGAGCCAGACACTTTGTTCTAGCTAAGATTCCTGTGATCATTCCATGACTCCATGCTCCTGTGGCCATGCCTGTCCAATCCCATAAACATATGTATACATTATGTAGGCGTATCATAAAAAGATACTCCAGCCTGTTGCCCTCCAAACAAGCTGACATGCAAAGCTTTGCAAAACATGTCTACATACACTGGGGAAGATCCCAGCCTGAATAACATAAAAATTACTCTGTAGTCAGGGAGAAATCTCTTCTAGACTAATTCCTGGTGAAATGATAATCAAAACCCACTAATGCAAACCCACAGTAGTGTTCCAGTCAGTGAGAGCAGCTGTGAGCAGGACAGCAGTAAATACAGAGAGCAGCAAAGCCAGGCAGTGCAGGCCAGACTCACCCACGTTCGGTGGCCTCCCATAGTTCACGGGCAGTTCGGGGGGGCGGCCCCTGTGCAGAGCTGCAAAGGCAGAGCCCTTCCATAGCGTGTGCCTGAAGTCTGCAGCACAAACACACAGAAATACTCCATAAATCAAAGAACCAAGGCATCAAGAACTGATCCCAGCACCCCAGAACACAACCTGTCTTGTTAAATGGTCTGTCAGAAGTCCATCACTTAGAGCTAACTCTGATTTCTAGTTCCTAAGCAGTATCACTGTAATTGGTTTCCACTTATTTTTGGTTAGTTTGGGTGAGTAGTGAGTCTGAATTGATGGAAAGTAAAAGAATTTAAAAAGTGGGTGCCCAGTCAGGCAGGACTGAGCTCTGCCACATTTTCAGTGCTGCAATCCCAACACTCAAAGCACCTCTGCTCAGGAACTGTGCATTTGAGAATACACACACACATTTGCTCCCTGAAAGTGGAAATGTGAGGGTTTTTTTCCAATAAATCTGTTTTCCTGCAATTGGTGGCAACGTGCCCTCCTTTCAGATTGTCCTCTGCACTCCACCCCCCCAAAAAAATCATTGTTTTAAAGTGAAGACTGGTTTCTTTAAAGACTCTCCAGCTCTGTGCTGCCAACTGGCCTCGGAGAGCCTCCTCTCTAGAACAATAGTGATTTTTCTGAGGGCCTCAGAAATTAGACCTGGATTTCTTCCACTGCTGGCCATCTGGAAGGAGAGAAATGAGCTTCCACGGTGAGTAAGTACTGAAACAGAAGGACAGTGCCACAGGTTGGTGGATCTGTGTATCACCATGTACATCTCTGAGCATGAAGTGCACAAGCTCAGGGGACTCAGAGACTCCTCAGAGCACCTTCTTATTAAACCCCAATCTGTAGCCCAGAGTATTAAATGATGCTCATTAAAAACAGCACTCAGACTTCCCAAAATAGATCAATCCACCTCAGAAGTTCTGTTTCCCTGCATAAAAATGTTTATTTTCTCTTCACATTTTGCTGCTGTTTGCTGCAAACTGAGTGTGAAATGACGGAATGTTTCTCTGCAAACCTGGAATTCTCCACACAGTTACAGCAAAGCACAGGCAAAACAAGGCTCAGTCCCAAAACTCTGCATGTCTGCAAACAGCACATCCCTCCAGGAGACATCCAGCGGATCAGCACAATGCCACATCCTTGTTAGCATCGGTGTGACTCCACAGGATGCAGGGAATTAAGTGCTCAGTGCCACCAAAACAGGAAGGTCCTCCTCTCCCATCCCTCCTCCTGTGCCAGGATGATGCTCCTGCTCCTGTGTCACCTCCAGCCCTCTGATCCTTTTCCACCAGCTCATTTAATTCACTACAACAAATTCTGCAACATTTCAGCTCTCTGAATCAGCACATCACAGGACCAAGGAAGTTCTGGCTGCTCCAGGGAGGAAGTGTCAGGGGCACGGAGTGAGGAAGGAGGAGGAATCACTCTCCAATAGCAGATGGCTCTCAGATCTGTTTAGTTTTAACACAAAACTGCTCTCAGGATCATTCTCTCAGGCAGAGCAGTTTTTCAAAGGGAATAGGACTGGTGTTCTGTTCAGGAAAGGATTGGGGGCTTTCAAATTAACTTTAAGCAAGGACAGGCAGGAACTGTCGCTGAAGAATCAGCCTCACCTTCTCCCACTCCCTAAATGTTGCCTCAAATCCCACCCTGTCCTTTGTCTGCACAGCCAGGGAATCAAATAATGGAAGAAATCAGGCTCAAAAACAGCCCAGCAAAACACATCAACTGCTGGGTGACTTTAGACACAGGTGTGTGTAAATGTACATGAAAAAATGGCCTTTTTCAGATGGATCAAACCCCTAATCCAGGTCACAACATTTACACAACCACCAGCTCAAAACACTGCGGACAGGAGGCAGAGGAAGCAAGTAACAAGATGAGGCAAGAATTGCTTAAAATGGCATTTTCAACCAATGAAAATATATCCAACAGGGCCAGCAATAACTGCATTTTAGCACCAAGAAAGCTGGCAAGCACAGGGGACAAAGCAGGGCTCATCAAACACCCTCACACACACAATCTGAATCGAAACAAAAGGGCCTTGGTCACTGCAATAAAAAATTCAGCTGAGACTCTTACCTTTTGCTGCCCTCAGGAGACTCTGGCGCCCGACACCCAGCAAAGTCTGCACCCCTAAAACACTCTGGGGGATCTCCTTGTCCAGGAGGGGTCCAAGCCTCTCACAGATCCTAAGAAGATAATCCGGAGGGATGTGTGCATTGACAGCCACCTAAGCACATGAACAACAGACATTAGAAAACTGGCTTATTCTGGCTTCTACTGGTATTACTTTGTTTCATATGCAAGTGCAAAGTTCTGAAATCAAGTCTGAAAAACCCCTTCAAAATTAACTGTACCAAATTTTAAAGTGATGTGCAGCATTGAAAAAGTCAGACCAGAAATTCCAGGTTGTAGCAGCTCAATTGTGATTTAGGATATCCTTCAACAAAGAAAAACCCCTGAAACTCAGAGTTCCTAGTGCAGTGCTCTGCTCAAGCAACTTTTTTAAGCCTTTTCTACCCTTCAGTTCATTCTTTTCCCATTTCTTGCTTAGCTGAAACACCCTTGCACTGACATCACTGTAGGAAGCAGACGTGCTAAAACCTTAAACATTATCCCAAAAGCAATACCCAGTTTCCACCCACATCTGTAGGCTCCAAATTGGTCATGTTGAGAACACACTCTTCTTTTTTCCCTTTGTTTTCTATGGAGAGACAATAGTTTTTCCAACAGTCTGTTCAAAGAGCAAACAAACTGTGCCCCATTATCCAGAATGTCGTGCACTTGCCTGACTTCTGTATTTACTAACTGGCAGGAAAAACTCCTCATCAGAGCTCACTTAGCTCCTTCAACACAGGACACACAGGTAAATCCACCTTCTTTTAGGGATCAACAGTATCCTGCATTCCCAGATCCCAAGGATATGCCCAGTGCCCGCCCCACACACCGGAGGGAGGGGCAGGAATCAGGAAGGAGGAAAAGGTGTGTAGTTCACTCACTCAGCCCTGCTGCCAAAACACTGTTCACTCAACTGTGTCATCAAACACATTATTAGCACACGGCACTGGGAATTTTAACATTCCAATTGGGCAACAGCAGCAGAGCTACAGGACACAACACGGCCAGGCACGGGGTGGGTCACCGGCCCACAAGTAAAATTCTAACCATAAAGAAAAAAAGGATGGCTTTTCCAACAATATATAAAATTATCATTGAGCTAAATCCAACCAAAAACTCTTCCAGTGTGAATGAATATCAGGCTTCTCCCTCCAGGCATCCTTCAGTCACTGCAGGTTAAAGGACCATGTCTGGCCTTTTGGTGAAGGCAGAAGAATCATCCCTGTGTAGGGAAGAGAAACCTGATGCTGCATTAACATGTTCCCATTCCATGACTTTTCATCCTGTGAGTGTCCAGGAATGACCCCATGGATGCTTTATTTACACCTCTGCTAACAACAACAACCTTTCAGTCAGCAGCTGCCAAGAAAGAGCAATACACCAAGCCTCAGATTCAAAGAGCAACCAACCCAGAAGTGTGAAACTTTACTTTTGGGGTAAAAATAAACCAAACCACGCCACTCTCTGGAAACCCAGAAGGTCCAAACCATTCTCCCAGAGCAGCACACCAAACATTCCCCTCTTCACCTGGGGCTGCTCTGGGAGCATCCCCACCATTCCATGTCTAGAGGGATGCTGAATTAAGACAAGCACTGCAGAGGCACAGCACAAGTTATTCCACAAGCATTCCTGTCTAACTCCAACATGGAAAAGGACTGTTGCTCATGGATGAAGCCAGAGTTTTATAAGGAATGGCTGGAGCAGCCCCATGGAGCACGGGGCAGGTGTTTGCAGTGCCTGGTGGGAATTTCCCTGGCATACCCAGAGGATATGATCCCAGCTCAGGATCCCAGACCTCTGCCTGATCACTGCTCAGACCAGAAAGGCTGGCAAATCCACCATGGGGCCACAGTTAAAGGGGCACATGGGAACTGCTGAAGCTTCTGCACTTTAGTGCACAGTTTGATTGGACTGTAAACTTTCCTAAGGAATATTTAATGTGGAGCACGTCGCCCAGACCAGGCACGTCTCACACTGACCAGTCCCTCCCCTCCGGATTTGCAATCCAAACCACGCCACACCACAGAGAAGGCTCTATCACACTTCTTTTCCTGAACAATTCCATGTTTCTACAAGGCACAACAGCCCAAATAAGTGGCCCATAATCTGAATATTATTACTGTTGTTATTACCAAACAGCTCCATAGGCATTCAGCAAAACCAGCAAATTCTCCTGGAGATTTTTTTTCATAATAACTTGCAGATAAAATGCTTAAATCACAGCCCAGAGCTAAACATGCAATTCTGTTTGCAGGTTCCCAAAAGAACCTGAAACAAAAATCCTTCCTTTCACCTCTGTGTGAGAAGCTGTAAATGGATTTTACGGATTTTTCTAAAACATGAAGCTGCAAACATCCAGCTGAGAAAACCAGTCTCCCAGATCAGATTTTCCTTAAAAGAAGGGTGAAAAAAAGCAAAAGTATAACCACATCTCTTAGTGCGTGCTTGTCCAAACCCTACATGGCAAAATTAAACAGCAAGGACATTATGAGCTCCTCAAATATATCAGAAAATATTTTTAGGATATTAGAAAATATTTTAGAAGATAATTAGAAAATTGAAAGAAATTAGAGATGAGTAATACAGGCCCAAACCATGCATGTTAAAATAATACAGAAGAGCTGAAAATGTCCTCAGTGAGAACAAATGCTGCACCTCGGGATAAATTATAAAGACGAAATGTTTTGTTGCCTAAAGATGTCAAAAACCCTATAAAAGTTAAAATCTGAGAGCACAACAATGCCAAAGCACCATGGAAAAGTTCACTGACACAGTAACCACACAACTACAATGGATCTAAAAAATAAAGAATTGAGTAAAGTGAATCCCTTCTTTATAAAAAAACCTCTTTTTAAAAAGTCCCAAAGTCCTGCTTGAGTCAGCCTGCAGATAAGCTGCTCCAGTGATAAGCAGAGGAAAAAAAACGTAAGTGAAGTCACATCAGGGCTGGGAGAAATTCAAACCCCAAACTTTTTCATGCTCCTGTGCTCGGAAACATCAAAGCGTCACCTCAGAGATCTGTGATTCCTGTTTGGACAGCACTCTCAGGCACAGGGGGGATTTTGGGGTGTCCTGTGCAGGGCCAGGAGCAGCTGGAGTGATGATCCTTTGGGTCCCTTCCAACCCAGGATATTCCATGACTCTAGCATTCCATGCCTGCTGACAATCTCTCCTCCAAGGAAGGTTTCAACAAGCAGGAAACAAAAAAGACTCTTTGCTTAGTGTGTCTGTCTTCCCAGAACTGGGAACCAGGGAGCTCAGGACCATCTCTTTTGGGAAGCCCAGTGAAACACCTCTTCAAAGCACAGAACTGAGGCAGGAGCTGCAGACTGAGGAGAGGCAGCGACGTGGCCCTTCAGAGGCTCCTGGGTCCTCATCCCGGGTGGGCAGTCCCAGCCGGGCCTCAGCACTGCTTTTCTATCCTCCAGGTAGTCCTGCAACACTGGCCTCACTTGGAAAATAACCACCAATGGAGAATCAATTGACAACTGTATCAAAAAGCAGAGGAGGAGGCCAAGAGGCCCAAGGCAGCTGAGCAAGCAGGAAATTACTCACGACCTCAAATAGGGAATCTCAGCAGAAGGAAGCTCAGACACTGGACCTGCACAAGATGCCAACAATATGCAAACAGACATGGATTGCAAAAGCCTTTACCCATCCAGTTCCCCAGAGAGAACAGGTTGGAACAACCATGTTCCAGATGACATTTTCCTGAGGTGACAAAACTAACATCCCTGCTCTGCTAATGCTGGGATTGGCAGGATCTATAAATACCAGCACCTCAGACTCAGGGCTAGTTTTAAATCAATGCAGATGGACAAGGCAGGAACTCAGAGTCAAATCCCATAAGCTGTTCCATACCAGCACAGCCGCTCATGGATGCAAATTCCCCACTGTCCAACAACAGCTGATCTTCTGGTTTGCCTGAAATTACACACATTTCAGCAAAAAGACCAAAACAGGCTGAGCCAGAAGATAGAGCCCATCAGAAAGTTCTTAAAACCAGAGCAGAGGCAGTCACCTTTATCAGGAATAAACAAAGATAATGTGGAACAGCAGGTCACTGGAGACTGCACTGATAATCAGAGCTGTTCAGCCTGACTCATCTGTATAGCAGCTGAGTCCTCCCCGAGTGCTGCTGCTCATTTAAAATCACTGCACTAATTACCTGCAAGTTGGACACACTTCAGCCCTTTGGAAGACCAGGCTGGACGGTGCTTGGAGCAACCTGGTCCAGTGGAAGGTGTCCCTGCCCATGGCAGGGGTGGAACCAGACGGGCCTTAAGGTCCCTTCCAACCCAAACCTGTCTGGATTCTACAATTCTGCGTCCCTCACCTTTACAACCATGTCCTGTCTCAAGACCACCAACAGCCAATAAAAAAGTAAAGACACTCTGGAGTACACCTGGATAATTCAGCTGGAGGAGAC
>JAWWTY010000138.1:1207232-1227022 GCA_035222235.1 Margarornis squamiger
AGAGGGTGGTGGGCACTGCCCAGGCTCCCCAGGGCAGTGGGCACAGCCCCAAGGCTGCCAGAGCTCCAGGAGGGTTTAGACAATGCTCTCAGGGACAGGGTGGGATTGTTGGGGTGTCCTGGGCAGGGCCAGGGGTTGGACTGAGGACCCTTTTGAGTCCCTTTCAACTCGGGATATTCTGTGATTCTTTGATTACCGAGACAGGCAGCCACATGTTGCACACACAAAGTGCTCCAAGGTGGAAACAAGCAGGAAAGACAAAAGGAACACAAATGCACATAAACTTGTATTTTCTAAGTGGTTTTTCTCATTAAGTACAATTCTTGCTCTTCTGTCTTAATTTACTTAAATTACTCTTCTGCCTCGTGGTATCTGACATATAAAGTAAAAGATAAGGTTTAAAGAAAAAAGAAACAAAGAAATCTCAGAAAGAAGTTTCAGATCCTGACTAAAAACTTGAGTGAAGTGGGAGCAAACATTCCCAAGATAAAACCCATTCAGTAGCTATTGGGTTGTTACATCCTTATCCCTTCCAAAAGCCCAGGAGCAATAAAAACATACTCAATGGCCACAGTATTGGCCTGTTTTCTGAAAAACACCACTGCTGACCTGAACAGCCACACTGAGCATGGAAAACACAGCTGAAACAGCAGAACCAGAAAAACTCCGTCAGAATAGTGGGCAAGCAAACAAACAAACAAATCAGCCTTCTCCGGGTTGTAAACTCTCATCAGGTCAACTACCTCGGGCCTGCCCGACCAGAGTAATTGCAACACCCAGCTGAGATTGTAAATAATTTTGGTTTTCTGTCTGGGAGTGTTCAAAAAGGAGAAACAGGTAGAAAAAAAAAAATTTACCGCCAAGTGCTGGCAACTAAAACTTAATTTTGGTTCATTATGCGCCTGAGATAATTAAAATGAAGGTTGGACAGATCTGTGTCCTTCACAACCCTGGTTCTGTTCTGAGCATGGCATTCAGACATCCAGGCAGCCCTGAAGTCAAGGAGTTTGGGTTAATAAACAATCATATGCAGCCAAAGGTCCAAATTCCAAACACACCAGACCCTAAGCAGTGAGAGGGGCAAAGCCTTTCCTCAGCATCCTCAACACTGAGGATTAACAGAGAGAAGCTCAGCTCATCCCACCTGGCATCAACCTATCTCACTGCAATGATTCATTTATAATCCTGTTCCTGACTGTAAACCATGAGAAACAGTTAAATAATCCTAGAGAAAAAGGCAAACTAAAAGGATTGGTTAGTGTTAAGATACGAAACAAAAAAAATTAGACAATTTTGATAATTCTATACAGCGAGAAGCAATTTCCTATCAACTCCAAAACTCACTTCAAAATGTCTCCCATTTCTGGAATTTTAAAGAAAAGTACATGGTTCCTACATGCAATATAAAAAAAAAAAAGTTTTAAGGTTTTAAGGCTTTTCTATCTGTGCCACACAAAATGAAAGAATAAATGCACATGTCAAAAATATATATATGATTAGGCAACCCTAGTATGTCTGACAGGTTTTATACTGACACTGCTAATACTCCTCTTGGATGCTGGATGAAAGTTAAACCTGAGCCAGCCCATAGTCAGATTTCAGATTCTCTAGGAAGAACCAGAATGTACTGAACACAGTACTTACTCTGTGTCTGCTCACTCAATTTACAACCCCAGAATTATCCACCAGAGGTGTGATGAAGCACAACTCCCCTGAAACTCCGAACACGCCTCGGAAAGGGGAAGAGAAAGGCAGCAGCTCCAGATGTGGGCACAGGGAGCTCTCCGGTCCACAGCTGAGCTCCTGCAGCCGTGCTGAAGTGGGAACCATGTCTTGGGAAGGCACGGAGGAGTCCGAGCAAGAGCTGTGAGAGAATCCCAATCCCCACCGTGCTGTGCTTCCCACTGCTTCCCAGTGAGGAGATAGCACTGCTGGCGGGTACCGCAGCACAGAGGGCAGCTCCCAGCCCTCCGTGGGCAGCTCACAGCACAGTGGGCACTCACAGCCCTCCAGGGGTAGCTCACAGAGCAGTGGGCAGCTCCCAGCCCTCCGTGGGCAGCTCCCAGCCCTCCTCGGGCAGCTCACAGCCCTCCAGGGGCAGCTCACAGCCCTCCAGGGGCAGCTCCCAGCCCTCCTCGGGCAGCTCCCAGCCCTCCAGGGGCAGCTCACAGCACAGTGGGCAGCTCACAGCACAGTGGGCAGCTCACAGCCCTCCACAGACACAGCTCCACGCGCTCCCCCCGAGCCCCCGACCCGGCCCCGGGGCTCGGGCAGGCGGTGCCGCTCCCGCGGTGCCACCTCCGGGGGGCCAAGGGACGCGGCCCCCGGCCCTGCGGAGCGGCCTGACCTTCCTCAATGACACACACACACACATCCCGTACTCTGCTCCCGGGACCGCCGCCGCCCCTGGATTTCACGGGCACTCCACCAGGCTCCGCACGGCCCGACCGGGCCCGGCGACACGGCCGGCACGTCCCCCGCGGGCCGGGCCCGGCGCGGTGCGGGGCAGAGCGATGCGGGGCAGCCCCGCACAGCCCGCACCGCCCCGCAGGCCGGGTGTGGAGCGGAGGGATGCGGGGCAGCCCCGCACAGCCCGCACCGCCCCGCAGGCCGGGCCCGCCGCGATGGCTCCGCTGGGGGGGCCCCGCGCCCCCGGCCCCGGCGCGGCCAATCGGCGGCCGGCTCTCATCGCGGCGCGGCGCCCGGCGCGCTGTAAGGCGCGGCGCCATTGGCCGCGGCGGGCCCCGGCGCGTGCCCTCGGATAACCCCCGGCCCCACAATGGCGCGGCCGGGGGACCCCCCGCTCCCCGCGGGACCCCCCGCTCCCCGCGGCTCCTCTCCCCTCCTCTGCCCTGTCCTCCGCTCCGCGATCCCGGCCCGCCGCGGCCTCGGCGGGGCGCAGCCCGCAGCGGACACGCACAGCACACGCACAGCACACACACGCACACACAGGCGGGGCGGGGGGGACGCGGCGCCCGGCGCGGGGAGAGCGGGGCAGTCAGCGGGAAGTTGCCGCGAAAAGTCGGGAGCGAAACTTGTCTCACCAGGTCCTCGAAGCTCCGGCGATGCTCCTTGCCCTGCCAGTCCAGGCGCCGCGGGATCAGCTGCGGGAGGGAGGGAGGGAAGGAGGGAGGGACACGGCGCCGTCAGAGCCCGAGCCGGCCCTGCTCAGGGAGCCCCCCGGCCGAGCCCCCCGGGCCGGGCCCGCCGAGGGACCCCCGCGCTGCCCGCCCGCCGTCCCGGGCGGACATGGGCTGGGTTACACGGGGCAGGGCAGCCCCGACCCCCCCGACCCCAGCGCTTCCCCCGTCCCGCCGGGGCAGGCGCCTCACCTGGTGCTCCTCCAGCTCCTCCACCAGCACCTGGGGACAGACGGACACACAGACACACACACAGACACACAAAGGCCGTGAGCGCCTCGCCCGCAGCGCCGCGGCCCCTCCGGCCCGTCCCGAGCCGAACCGCGGCCCCGCCGGCCCGGCCGGAGCGCCGGCCCCGCTTCCCTCACCTGGGCGGATTTCTTGCAAGGTCCGGACTGCAGGAACCGCGCGATCAGGTAGTAGAGCTCTGCGGAGGGGAGGGGGAGAGCGCGGGTAAGACGCGGTTAAAGCGCGGGGTGTGCGGGCTCGGGGGACACGGCAGGGGCTGCGCTGCCCGCCAGCGATACCCACCGGCTTCCAGCTGGGTCGGGGCGGCCGCCGCCATCCTCCTCGGGAGGGCGCGGGGGGTGGCGGATGGCGCCCCGCGGGGAAGGCGCTCCTACACGGGGCGAGGCTGCATGGCGGGGCCGCGGTGCGGGGCGCGGGGGGTCCCGCTGCGGGTCCCGCTGCGGGTCCCGCCCGGGCTCATCGCTGCCAGCGCCGCCCGCTCGGCTCGGCCCGCGCCGCCCCCGCCCGCCCGCAGGGGGCGCCTCCAACCGCGGGGCCCGCAGGAAGGGAAGGGCGGGCGGAGCGTCATTTCCGTACGGCCCTTCCCGTCGCCCCCTCCCTCCTCTTCCTCCTCCTCCTGCCAGCCCCTCAAGTAGGGATGGGCACGGAGCTCTGGGCTAGGGGGGGGCTGAGGGTGCGCAGCGGCCGCCATGGGGCGAGCGCTGCCGCTCTGGGCCTTCAGGGCCTCGGGACTCCCGGCCCCGGCTCTCATGGCGTTTCCAGCCTCAGGACTCACGGCCCTCACGGCCTTCAGGGCCTCAGGACTCTCGGCCCTCATGGCTCCGGCCTTCAGGGCCTCAGGACACTCGGCCCTCCTGGTTCCGGCCTTCAGGGCCTCAGGACTCACAGCCTTCACCGTCCCGGCCTGAGGACTCCCAGTCCCGACCCTCACGGCCTCAGGACTCCCGGCCATCACGGGCTCGGTCCTCACGGCCGTCAGGGCCTCAGGACTCTCGGCCCCGGCTCTCATGGTCCTCATGGCCCCGGCCCTCATGGCTCCAGCCTTCAGGGCCTCAGGACTCCCGGCTCTCACGGTCCTTATGGCCCTGGTCCTCAGGGCCTCAGGATTCCTGGCCCCAGCTCTCACGGCCTTGAGGGCCTCAGGATGCACAGCCTTCACGGCCCTGGCTCTCATGGTCCTCGTGGCCCTGGTCCTCACAGCCTTCCTGGCTCAGCCCTCATGGGCTCAGCCCTCATCGTCCCGGCCTCAAGACTCATGGTCCCAGCCCTCACAGCCTTCCCGGCCTCAGGGCTCCTGGCCCTTCCAGCCCTCCCGGCCATCGCGGCCTTCAGGGCCTCAGCCCTCCCTGCCCCGGCTCTCCTGGCCCTCAGCTCGCGCCTCAGCCCTCCAGCCCTCCCTGCCTCGCCCCTCCTGGCCCTCCTGCCCACCAGTGCCTGGGAAAGGGAGCCCCACCGTGGTCCCAAAAGTAAGCGATTTCTAAAAGAGGACACAGGGATTCAGGAATCTTATACATCCTGTTATGGGCAGGGGCACAGAGCCCATGGGTGTGCTGTGGGGAGAGGTGACAGCCCTCGGTGACATGGGGTAAGCAAGGCCTGGATCCAAGGGAAGGTCTCACGTTTGGGTGGCTTTAGGAACCAGATTAAAAGCGTTTGCTCCCAGTGACCAGGAAATGAAAATATGATGGGTACAGCACCTGTACTCCCCAAGGAACAAAGGGGTCAGTGTCAACGTAGATAGTTTTAATTGAAAAAAGTATTTTTCCATGGAAGGTCTCCTGTCAGAGCTCCAGAAATTGGTGTCACTTGAGCAGTAAGTTGCTAAAACAGGAAGTAAATTGACAGCATTCCTCAGTGTAAAGTGTTTTCTCACCACAAGTACCTGACACTTGTCCTTGGAACTCCAGAGCCTTGGCAGTGTAATAAGCACTGTCGTCCCTGGGAATAACAAAGGACACTCATCCTCCTGCCTGGAATAGCGGGAGCTGAATCACTGCGGGTCGATCTCGTGCAAACATTAAGAATAAATCCAGTTTGAGCTTTTATTTACAGCAGCTGCTCAGGACTGGGCCTGCTGTGAAGTGCTGGCTCAGGGTGCCCTGCTGTGCAGTCAGGGTGCAGTCCTTGCTGCTGGCAGCTCCTCGGGATGTTTCCAGGCACCCAGCCAATCTCTGGAGAAGGATTTGGGCATTTGGCAAGGAACTGCTCCACATGATCCACCTGTACTCACCTGCCCCTTCATCCACTGAGGAATTGTTTTGTGCCAGGAGCTCAGATAACTGGGTGATGTGTAGATCCCATTTCTTCAGTCTTGAAAGTTCTTGAGCTGCCACTGATGGTTCATAAAATCATGGAATGGTCTGGGCTGGAAGGGATCTTAAAGATCACCAGTGCCACCCTCTGCCATGGGCAGGGACACCTTCCACCAGCCCAGGTTGCTCCAAGCCCTGTCCAACCTGGACTTGGACACTCCCAGGGATCCAGGGGCAGCCACAGCTTCTCTGGGCACCCTGTGCCAGGGGCTCACCACCCTCCCCAGCCAGGAATTCCTTTCCAATATTCCATCTAACCCTGTCCTCTGGCATTGGAAAACCATTCCCCCTTGTCCTTCCCCTTCAGACCCTCGTAAAAACTCTCCATCTTTCTTGTAGGCTCCAAAAAATTATTCTTGGAATTTTACAGGGCATGTTCATTGCTCAGCTGATCAGTAGCAGACCCAAGGTGCCACCTCACCAACTGCAGGTCCCAGTGGCTTCCCAATAGGAACAGCTGTCCCACCTTCCCAGCAGGACCCTGGAGCCTCTGGAGCTGCAGCACGGAGCTTTGGGGAGAGAGACTGTGCAAGTGCAGCTCCCAGAATAAACCCCCAGCCAGGAAAAGCACACACTGATCCCACTCTCTGGAGAGGTAATATTTCTCCCACCTGCCTTCGGAGCCCAGAACTGCAAGCTCATCTTTTTATGCATGATGAGAAGGCAAAGGTAAAAACAGGGATGATGTTTTATAGTGTGCCCTGGAGGTACAAATCCATCTTCCTGAGCTGAATAGAATTCCATGTCAGGATAAAAACAGCCCCACAAGTCCTGCACAGCACCACGTCGTGGTGCATCCCCGTGCTAACAGTGCCCTCGTGTATCCCTGCTCAGACGAGACCCCACCTGCAGCTCTGGGTCCCAGCACAGGAAGGACAAGGTGTCCACAGCAGGCACCAGGTTGATCAGAGGGCTGGAGCAACTCCGTGCCCGAGGAAAGTCTTGGAGGTTTGGGATTGTTCAGCCTGGAGAGGAGAAGGACAGTTGTGGCCTTCCAGTACCCGAAGGGAGCCTACAGGGAAGGTGGAGAGGGAATAAAGGGCCTGGAGTGACTGACAAGAGGGAATGGCTTCAAACTGCCAGAGGGCAGGGATAGATGGGAGATTGGGAAGGAATCCTTCCCTGGGAGGGTGAGCAGGCCCTGGCACAGGTTTCCCACAGAAGCTGTGGCTGTCCCATCCCTGGAAGTGTCCACGGGGCTTGGAGCAACCTGGGCTAGTGGAAGGTGTCCCTGCCCGTGGCAGGGGGTGGCACTGGATGGGCTCTGAGGTCCCTTCCAACTCAAATCATTCTGTGATTCCATGATTCTGTATTTCCTTAGGAATGTGGTATGTTTCCTTGGCACCTTTTGGTGCCTGACTGAATCTCTCCACTCATGATTTGCTTTTATTTGGTCTCAGGGTGGTGCAGGTGAAGCTGCAGTTTCTGTTCTGTTCGGGCCTGTCACGAGCCAATGGGGATTTCTGCAGTAACCAAAAGGGGCTCTCAAAAGCCTGGGATAGAAGATGCTCCCAGCATAAACCAATCCATGCTTTGCTCGTGTCCTTCCCACAGCATTCCAGCTGGGAACCTGGCCACATGCCCTTTGTTTAATATATCTAAAAATCTACAGCCACACTCTGTGTTGCTCCTCATCACGACTTGGATGGATTTGTGGACCAACAGGAGAGGAGAGTGTTAGGAATGCCCTAGATGTGTCCTGTGTGTGCTGCAGAGCACAGGTCTGCAGGTACCTGCACTGGGGGGCAGCTACAACCAGCATTCCTTATTTCCAAATAGCCCCTCATTCCCACTTCCCTCAGCCCCACTGACATGGTCATGGCTGTGCTGTGCTGCAGTCACTCCCGAGCCTCTTCCCAACATTCCTGGCTCCCTGGCACCTCAGCTTCCTCCCCTCAACATTCTCCCCGTTGCTTTATTACTCCCTAAGCCTGCTACAAGCTCTGTGCTCGATACCTCTTCCCACCTGCCTCGGGTTTTCCCCTGCAGGAGTCATGTCTGCTGAGTAATGCCCATCCTGCCCTTCCCAGGAGCTCCATTCCCACGGCACACAGAGATCTTGCATCTCCATGACTCATCTCTTTCCGGATCCTCTGCATCCAAGCAGCAGCATGCTGGGGCTGATAGTAAATCTCAGTGAGAGCAGGATTTTAGGGATGTGCTGATTCATCTTTCCTCAGAGAGCTCTGTTATGTAAATGCCAACAGCAGCCTGGCAGCGAGGAGGCGGCACAGACTAATGAGCCGGAGAAGGATTCAGGAGCAGACATGCTTTAAGGAAGAAGCTGGATTGGAACGGTTTGCTTCCACACTGCTCCTGAAATAAATACAAATCGGAGTTTTAAAGAGATTTTAGGAGTAGGAAGTAACGCTCAAATACCCATCACTTCACCCTGTTCGGTGCTGTAGAGAGATTTACTCCCAGCTGTAGTTGAGAGTAAACACAATCCCCTGTTTAATTTGGCTACAAAATTAAATGAATTTCCCCACTGTCAGCTTGGAACACCAGGTAAAGGTGTCTCTCTCATATTTTAATTATGATTATATTGTCCTGATGAATTAAGTCCTGATTCTGCACTAACAGTGTGTGGAAACATGACTGTGGTTTGTCACAGCCAGAAATGTAGTTACAAAGCAAAAGAAGGACGTGTAGAGTGGAATTGTGCAGGTGTGGTGGGTTGTACCTGCACTGTACCTTTCCAGGAAATGTAGCCAGGGCTGCACATGTCTGAGTCCTGCTGGATTTAAATACTGGAATAAATTAAGCATTATCAGCTTTTTCTTTTTTTTCCTGTGGATTTTCCATTCACATTCTATAGAATATTCTGAGCTGGAAGGGAACCCCTGAGGATTTCTGTCCTTCCTCATTTTGGGCCTTTCCTCTGGAGTTACATGGTAAAAAAGGATAGTAAACAAATCAACTCCAGAGTTTTGTTCCACTGATAAAAAACCCCAAGAGGTGTTTAGAAGGAATTTAAGTGCTGGTGCCTTGTGCTGCAGTTGTGAGCCAATAGGGATGTTGAAAAGTCATTAAGATGTCTAAATACAGCAAACTCGGATTTTTGTGTCATAGTTTATTCTAAAAAATATATGAGGTGCAAAATAATTAGCACTGATTACAGTTGCTGGATTTTAGGGCTCCTGTGTGCAAAACCAACATCCTGTTCTGCAGGACAAATCTCCAAATTCCTGCTCCTTCCTGCAGTTTTCTCCCTTGGTAAGAGCAGCCAAATAATAACTAAATAACTGTTAGATACCATACAATATCTGCTCTAGGTTGTTTGCTATTTTTAATAATTTAATATTTATTTCCCTGCTGCATCATTCCAGTCATTCCTCTAGATGGTGCCCGATATCCAAGAGTGGAGTGTGACATTATCCGGAGGAAAGGCGATGGAG
This sequence comes from Margarornis squamiger, assembly GCA_035222235.1. Classification (NCBI taxonomy): domain Eukaryota; kingdom Metazoa; phylum Chordata; class Aves; order Passeriformes; family Furnariidae; genus Margarornis; species Margarornis squamiger. The sequence continues at coordinate 1,216,332 of JAWWTY010000138.1, forward strand.
GAACAGCCAGGACGCTGCTCGCCTTTGTTTTGGAATTCTGGCACATAATAGTTCATCTCCTCGATAAATTCCTTGTTCTGTGTGATGTACATATCATGTTGCTTCCTTGTGAGAATCCTAAAATCCATTCACCAGAGCCTAAATTCCCCGTGCCTGGATCAGTTCTTGCTCCGTGGGCGATCCGTAGCTCGTATTCCTTACGGCAGCCATTAGCTGGTGTGAGCTGGGATCAGCTGGGTGGTGGGCACAGCCCTGCTGCAGCTGGGGCAGCTTAACCTGCCTGATTTGCAAGGAAATGGAATTGCTGGGCATTTTCTGAACATTCCTCCTTGTCTCTGTTTTACACAGAAATGCAAAATTCCGGCTGTGGATGAAACACCCAGGAAAAGGGGCAGCTCCGTGTCCCTCTGTGCTCAGGGCTCTGCCAGCAGAAGGACCAGGGGAATAATGGCAGTGTCAGGTCCATCCTCAGCATCTCTGAATTCCAGCTGGTACCTGGAAAGTGCCTGGAACCCCCAGGTTTTACAGCAGGAAAATTAGGGTCGGTTGTAAGTGACGAGGTGGGTTTTGTTATTGTTGGTGTTACTGTTGCAGTCAGCACATCCCTGCCTAAGGAATTCTGTCCCGTGTGCCCAGGAGCCCCTGGCTGGCATCAAGCCCCTGTTCCCAACCTTTGCCAGCTTCTCCCGAGCTGCCAATGGCTGCTGCCAGTCCCAGGGTCCCCTGCTCAGGGGTCTTGTCCCAGAAATCCCCCCTGGTGTGTCCTGCTGGGCTCACTCAGCAACTTCCAGTCATGTTAAATATTTATAAATAGTTCTTTGGTGTTTGGCTTGTGATTTTGTGAGTTTTGGAGCCAAATCCTCCATTTTTGACTCCTCCTGGAAGTCTGAGCGCACAGCATCCAACTGGGAATTCATCACCTGAACATGCAAATTTTACTGGAACTCCCTCAGCTAAGTATATAATTTTAATAAAATCACATCTCTGTGTATCCCATACCCTTTCTCCTTTAAGCTTTGAGGATTTTTGTGATTTAATTATATTTTTCGTCTTACAAAAGTATTAGAAATATTGGGAAGGGACATACCAGGGTTTTTTGAAAGTGCTGCTTTTATTGAAACAAAATGTTTTAAAACAGTTCTATGTAGTTTTTGTATTTATTGATATCCCTAACATGCAGACATTGTTAATAAGCTCATTAATACACTTTAAATACAGTCTCTTAAAATTAAATATTAATTCCTACATGAGGTGATGGATTAGAAAACTGTCCTAAGTTTGCCCAAAAGGAATGTGAGTTTATAATGACCTTTCTAAGTCACTAATCCCAGGATGGCATTTTGGAACATTTCTCAAAGTGCTGTCCCATACAGGAATTTTCTTCTCATTATTTTTACCTATTCAGCTTAAAGCCTCTTCCAGTGATCTGCAGTTAGAGATGACTTCTCCCTCTTATCCCTCATAAGGAAAGGATTTGACATGGGAACCTCCATAAACCCTTCTGGAGGAAAGAGCCCCCATATTTCCTTCAGTTCTTGCACTTCCATAATTTACTGGGCAAACATTCCCCTGTTACCTTCCAGCTTTGTATCTCTAGGAAGTCGTTCCCCTGATATCCTGAATTCACATCTCAGAATCTCTTTTATTTTTGGCCTTGAATTACTAGGCTTGACCTGCTAGAATATGTTTTCTGTCACTTCCATTTGGAGGGGACTTCCATTCTTGGAAGGCCCTTTAGAGCTTTTTTTGACAGAAGGAGGAATTTAATTGAACCTCTGGTGAAGTGGTTTTTGACACCTGCAAGTTCTTGCCCTGTTGGCTGTTCTCTTTCTTTTCTTTTACACCCATACAAGGGTTTTTATTTAGAGTTTGGAAGTCCCCCAGTTCTTTGTGTTGAGTTTCTGATGGCACCCATGAGGCTGTAGGTGGGAGATGAAGCTCTTGATGAAACTGTGTCCTCAGTCTTTCTTTCCCTGAGGTGTTTTCCTGTTATCCCTGGATTATACTGGAATAAGAGTGGAAGGCAATTGCAGAGACTGTAGAGGTGGAAAAAGGCATCTCGTCTTTGATCTCCACATTGTCCTGTAAGTCTAAAGGATCCTGTCATTTCCTATTGAGGACCCTCTTCTCTCCGTGAGTTTTCTGGTGTCTCTCTGGACACCTTTCCCTCCCCCGTTCCTGTGGCCATGAGGAGATCTCAGGCTCTTCATTTATTTTCTTTTCTTTGCTCCTTCCTCTTGTTTGGTGACTGGCTTCGTTCCAGCTAACACCGTTCAGACCTTGAGCTTTCTTCAAACCCTTCTTGCCATCTTGACTTTGCTGTTGCCTGTGGACTATGGCAACCCCTCATTCCTTTGTATTTGGGCTTTTTGTCCTTGCTGACTCCTGAGAGGCTTCTGCAATGACTGAGGAATGAATGCTTCCTTGGAGATACAGTGCACTCTGAAATGGGGCCTGGAAAAAATCCCATGGGGAGTGACAGTGCCCTCTTGGCCCAAGTTTTTATTCACTGCTGGCTGAATGCATCAGGTTGGAGCAAATCCTGGGAGCTGAGCAGTGACAGAGGAGTTTAAGGAGACCAGAGGCTCCTGAGGTGCTTTGATACCCTTTAAAGACTCATTTTGTCTTTCCCTGAGCATGTGGAAAACAAGCCAGGCTGCAGCACTGCCTCCCTGGCAGGAGAGGGAAGCAGCAGGACAAAAACTTGCTGGAACTTCCCTCCTGCAGCACTTCCTCCTGCAGCTCTTCCATCCCTCCTGCAGCTCTTCCATCCCTCCTGCAGCACTTCCATCCCTCCTGCAGGGCTTCCATCCCTCCTGCAGGGCTTCCATCCCTCCTGCAGGGCTTCCATCCCTCCTGCAGCTCTTCCATCCCTCCTGCAGCACTTCCATCCCTCCTGCAGCTCTTCCATCCCTCCTGCAGCACTTCCATCCCTCCTGCAGCACTTCCATCCCTCCCACCCCAAGGGCAGTCAGGATGAGCCATGGCTGTGTGTGGGATCCATCCCAATGGGATCTGGGTGTCCCCCAGCTGAGGACTCTGCTTTGTTCCTTCAGCCCCACCTGCCCCCTCACCAAAAATGACATTTTCCACCACCTGCAAAGGTCTGCTGCTCCTGTTTACCGTCATTTGGCAGTTCCCAGCCAGGCTGAGCTCCCTCACCCAGGAATCTGCGGGCGGTGCTGAGCTCCAGCCCCATCAGGGGACACAGGTTGTTTCCTCTGGCAGTGTGGGTTTGAGTGCCCACCCTGGGAACCATTTCCCTCGAAGAGCTGCAAAGGGAATGCTGGGCCGTTTTCCAGTGCCGAGCTGCAGCCACCCAAAATGCCACTGAGAAATTCCCAGAGGCCACGCAGAGCCAGTGCATTAAGGAAGGCTTAGGGGGATTATGGAATTAAATTGGGAGCCCCTTCCACCCTTCCCCCAGTCAAAGCCATTCAGAAAGAAATACAAAAAAGGGTGTCAAAACAGCACAGTGGGCTTGGCTGAAACCTCTGGGAGCCAAGAACCACAGCTCTGTGCTCTGGGCTGCTCTTGGATGGGGCAGAGCACTCTGTTCCAGAGGGATTCCATCAGGGAGCTGGAAGGGTAATCCCAAGAACACCCTGGAATGCTCCAGGAATGGCTCTGCTTCCAGAATTCCCTCTGGAAGGACAAATGCACAGCACAGAACGTTGCCTCCTTGCTTCTGGATTGTGCTGCCTGGCTTTGGCATTCCTCATTCCCAGCTCCATCCTTTCCCCAGCATCACGAGCATCCTGCTCCTTCCAGGGAGAGTTTGTGCAATGAAAGCTTTGCTTTAATCTGGGCTGGATCTCACCAGATGCAGCAATCCTGGGAAGGCTTACCCGGAGCTCAGGTCTGCTGCGGGCACAAAGCCTTCATTTGATAATCTGGCAATGGTCGATTGAAAATTAAAAACAAGAAAAACCTTCAAAACTGCTTTTTTTGGAGCTTCTCCTGGCCTTGCAGGGCTCTCGCTCACTTACAGGGTCTGGCACCCATGAAACAGGTTTTAGGCTAATGAGGCACATCTGCCTGCTTTAATTAAATGAATTATAGCCCCCCCAAAGCATTTCCCATTAAAAAAATTTAGCATCATAATCATACAATTAATGTAAATATTTAATATATAAATATATAACATTAAACATTAATTTCCACTACACTTACAGAGCCCATTTCACCCAAATGACCTCAGGAATATTTCTTTGCAAGGCAATCCCTTTCCTTTGCATCTTTATTAACATCGTCACAGACCTTCATATTCAAACCCCTTATTTTAGTGCAGTTCTGTTGGCAGTAAAAGAAACCCATGAGACACCTGTGCAGCAACAAACAGGATTTCCAGAGGTTTGGGGGCAAACACTCCCAGTCAAATCTTGCCCATGGTGGAGCCTGGCACCACAGCCAGCTGAGCGTTGGTAATTAGTGCTAATTAATAAACCTACCAGGTTATCTTTTACCTTCTCCCAGCTCACTGCAAGGGATGGGGAGTCAGGGTAAGGAATGAGCAGAGGAGTATCCCTTTGGCTGGAGTTTTTCTGTGCCCCCCCAGCTGTCCCCTCCCATCCCGGGGTCCCGTGTGCCACTCCCGTGCAGTGACACCTCGTCCTGTGGCTTGGAGCTGGAATTCCAAGGGATCCTGCAGCCCTGGGAGCTGCTGTCCGGGAAGGGCCTTGGGATGTGACTGGTTGTGACAAGTGTTGCCTGGGAGAAAACCAAGGCGGCAGCGGCTGGAAACCTGAGTGATGTCACTATGGCAACTAAATAACCCACCTTTGAATAAAATGTGCATTGGGAGCAGCCTCACGTGCTCGGCAAGAGGAGGCTCCTAGTTTTTATGTCTATGTGCATATTTTTAGATATTTTTTAATATATTTTTTAGTATATTTCAGCATCCTGAATTCCTTCCCTATCGCCAGATGCTGATGCAGATAGGAAAAATATTTTAATGTCTCTCAGCAGTGAAATGAAGCTGAACACGACCAAAGCTCCAGTAGAAGGTAAAACGTGTTTGCTGTGGGGCAGGAAAACCCTGGAGCTGCTGGTTAGCAGCAGTTCTCCTGATGGATGTGGGATCCAGAGTGTTCATCAGGGCAATGAGCAGGGACTAATTATTGCTAATATCTTTCATGGACATAGCCCATCTCTTTCCAACAATCCCAAACACCATTTCGATGTTTGTTCCTTCCAGCCAGGTTTGTTTTCCCATCGTTTCTGCATTGAATAAGAGCAACAGGTGGAAATTTACAGGTTTCTCTGGGAATGCCAAACTCTGCTGGGCTCGTTCCATCCCAGGAGCGCCCCAGCTGAGCTGAGACCACGGTGGTTCAGCCACAGCACTGCTGGGGAGATATTCCCATGTTTTCTCATAATCCTGGATGCTTTTTAGACTGGAGTGAGTGGCTTTGACCCTCTCTGTGCCGGGGGACTGGGCTGGGAGATGCCGTGGTGCCGAGCTGGAGCAGCACCAGTGGCTCCTCAGGGATCAAAGCTGGCAAAAAGAGGAGCTGTCCTGCTGGGCTCTTCTCCAAAGAGCATTTATGGCATGAAACACAAGGCCATGGAAAGCCCAGCACTCCTGATCTGGAGTATATATGGGGTATATAATTATATAATTGCATATATTATAATTATATTCAGTATTCTATTCTATTCTATTCTCCCTCCCTATATCCCCCTTTCTGAGAGCTTTCAACCCGGTTTGACAGCAACAAAAATAATGTACTTCCAACTGCTTTGTCATAGGACACCAGGGAAAGTGGATGAAAAAGAATGAGGTTATGGAGCATTAAAAAATGCTCCACAAGAACTCCCAAAACTGCGGAGGAGGGAAGAGCTTTGGCTCCAGCACGGGGAGAGCTCAGGTGGGTGATGGAATATCTGGGTGCCAGGTAAAGCTGGCAAGTGGGAATGTCACCTTTTAACGTCACGGGCACGACATCCAGACACTGCCCTGCTCCCTCCCGGCAGGGATCCCCCCTTCTGTGCTGTGCAGCTCCTGGAGTGGGGGGGGACAAGCCAGCACGGGGATGTCTCCCATCCAGCAGCCATGTGGGCACGGCCCCAAGAGCCCGCATCCCGCTCCTCCATCCCATCCCATCCCATCCCATCCCATCCCATCCCATCCCATCCCATCCCATCCCATCCCCGAGCCCGCCAGGGGGAGGCCTCAGTGCCTTACCTCGGGTTAATTAGTCCCTGCTGCAGAGCTAATGAGCAGCGCAGTCCGGTGGGGTCAGCTCTCCCTCCCTCCTTCCCTCCCTCCCTCCCTCCCTCTCCCGGCTCCCTCTCCGTGCCATCTGCCATTGCCATGGCACTGGCGCTGCTTTCACGCCTGGCTGGGCGCTCTGGATGCACGGGGGGACTGGTTTTACCCCCCCTTGGTCTTTGCAAAGGAAATAATAACAATAATAATAATAAACCCGGGAATGGTGGAGCTGCTGCGTGTTGCCCTTTCCCTTCCCGCTCTCGCAGCCTTTCAGCATTCAGCTTTCCAGCAATTTGGGAGGAAAATTGCCCTGAAAGAAAGAAACCAAAATGTGCCTGATTTTTTACCCCCCCAGCGCCACAGAGGCAGCTGCAGAGAATTTCCCTTCCAAGCAGATGATGTAATGGGCTTTGTCAGCCAATGTTGGAATGAACAAAACCCCAGACCCGAAATCCACCCAGGCTTTTGATGAAACTCCTGAGGTTCCTGGAGCAAGTGGTCTCCAAAAGGGGCTGGAGCCAGTGGTTTTGTCCTGCAGATGTGGAGAGTCGAGGGCTCCAACCAGAGAACAACCAGAACTGCTGGATTTGTCTCTGCCGAGGGAAAGGAGACCTGGCATGGGGCATCTGGGGGCACCTTCCTGGGGGTGCCCAGCCCTGGTGCTGGAATATCAGCCCAGGCTTCAGCATCTGCCATGGAGTCACTCCTGGTCTAAAAACGGGACCTAACCACACACTTTATAGATACAGATCTGTCTATATTTAATATTATACATACTGTGATATTGTTCCTGGAGGAGCTGTGGCTGCCCCACCCCTGGAAGTGTCCAAGGCCAGGCTGGACAGGGCTTGGAGCAACCTGGAATAGTGGAAGGCGTCCTGCCCATGGCAGGGGGTGTCACTGGATGGGATTTAAGGTACCTTCCAACCCAAACCATTCTGGAATTCTGTGATATGTATGAACAGAAATACGGAAACTGTACAGAAAATACTGGCAATATCCCCCACTCCTGCTGGAGAGGCGGTGAATTCCAGCCACAGGGAACAGTGCAGCACCTGGCAAGGCACAGAGGGACACTGGGGACAGGGCTGGGAATGACAGCCCTGGGATCAGGCACACCCTTCCCACTCACACACTCCGTGCAGACACTTCTCTGGGCTCAAAACCTGAGGTGATGGCACCAAATCATGTTTGTGCAGTAATTTCAGGTCCTGACAGGAGCTTTCTCTGGATAGAAGGCAAAGCTTCACCAATCCATGTAACACTGAGGGGTTTGTGACCTGGCACATGGCTCTCCAGGCTCCATCCCAGGCTTAGACCCAGCTGCATCCCACCAGGTACCCACATCCCACCAGGTACCTCCTGCATCCCACCAGGTACCCACATCCCACCAGGTACCTGCATCCCACCAGCCATCTGCATCCCACCAGGTACCTCCTGCATCCCAAAGGAGACCAGGGGGACTTCCCAGAACTCAGTGCTCCTGCTGTACCTGCTCCTGCTGTACCTGCTCCTGCCATCCCTGCTCCTGCCATCCCTGCTCCAGGTGCCAGTGCCTCATCCCAGGCAGCTGGATACCCCCAAATTCCCGGGAAGCTCCCTCTGAGCTGCTGTGTGTGTGGAGCACAGCAATCCCCAGCCATGACCACCACCTAGAGGCTACAGCACTAAGTGAAGCCAGAAGGATTTATAGCCAAGGTGGGCCAAGAAGGGGGTTGGAAATAATTGCCAAGCTCCAACTGAGCAGCACAGGGAGCTGGGAGTCTGGAGCTCTTCCTCCAGCTCCTGCTGGCCCTCAGCTGACCTTCAGCCCATGCTCTGGAGCCCCCAGCAAACCTGGGCCCCAGGGGTGGCTTTCAGGGAGGCAGTTTTGCCAAGAGCAGGAGGATGTGGTGCCCTTTTCCTCCTGGGCTCCTCGTCCTGCTCAGGGGAGTGAGGAGGAGCCCATCCTTCAGCTCCAGTGGAGAATGTTCCTGGGAACACTGGCACAGGGGATGTGCCCAGCCCAGGTGGGTGGCACAGGGTGTGTCCATGCCGTGTCTGTCCCCACAACAGCCCCGTGCAGTGGGGGAGTTTCCCTTAGGAGTGTGGCTGGAGGGGTCCCAGGGGTCGGGACAAACCTGTCCCCTCAGCCCCAGCTCTGACAGGGAAGGGCACAGCCAGAGGACAACTCCAGGTCCTCTCCCACCCCTCATGGTTTGCTGGTCCTGCGCTGGGGCCCAGTCTTTGTGTTCCAAAGCCTCACCAGGCCCTCTTCCAAGAATTTGTCCAAGCCCTTACCAACCCGTTACGATTTTGGGCTCCATTTGGGCAGCAAGTTCTGTGGCTTAATTACACATTGTGTGAAATATGTTGGTTTTGCATCTGCTGCTCAGTCATTTCATTTGGGGCCCCTTTGTTTGCTTTGTGTCCCCACACAAGAGCCACCGACCCCTATTCACCGTCCCGGTGCTGCTGCACCAGGGAATACAAGGAATACAATTCCCGCCTCCTTTTCCCCGTCTGTCAATTCTCTGCAAGACAAAAAGGGTAATTTATTTAATTGTTGCTGATATAATGTGCTAAAATTCTCCTTTCCCCTCCAACAGTTAATTACACTTGTTAATTATTTTAATTATTCCCAGGGTAATGCTGTAGGTGTGGAGGAGCCCACTGGGCTACACACATTGGAATAAACACAGAGCAGGGAAGTCAAGAGTTTACTCCAAGATCTCTGGTGATAACAGGTCTGTAACCACATGGGTGAAACAGAGCAGGGACTGCTTGGCCTGGATTTGGAACTTTCTGTTTGCAGCATGGAAAGACTTAGAGGAGGGGAAGGCAGATCCTGCAGGATTTCCCTCGGACGGGGCAGGCAGAGCTGGGAGAGGCAATTCCAGCCTTTCCCTCCTCGCAGAGACGACACAAAATGGAACCACGACTTGGCCAAGCAGTTCTGGCCAGCACCCTCAGGCTGGAGTGATTATGTGAGGGGAGAAAAGCAAAGCAAGGGAACTTCCAGCCCGCTGGAAAGCTGAGGCACAGCCGGAGGCTCGGGGACAGCCCCCCTTGAGCTCCAGCCCCGCATCCCTCTCACAACAAGGCTGGCTGTGGACTCTGGAGCAGCCTCTGCCAGGGCCCTCGGAGCCAGGGTGAAACCCGAGAGCAGCCCCAATCCAAACCTTCTCCACAGCTCCTTTAATCTTCCTGGGGGGAAAGCAAACAGCGGGGAAGCCGAGGCTTTGTGGCCGGGATGTCGCACATCTGGTTTGAGCTCCAAGAAATGCACTTCCACCCCCTTCCCGAATTGTTCCTGTTAAACAAATAAAACCCTGGAGAGCTGGTGAGATTTTGGCTCTGGGATAACTTTGGAGCAGCTCTGACTGTGAGTTCCAGGCTCCCTTCATCCCCAACGGGAGCAGCTCCCCTCGCTCCTGGGACGGAGGCACTTCCAAAGGGTGTCCCGGGACCCCCGTGCCAGGAATGCCGAGGCTGGGGAGGGGGCAGTGGTCTTGACCACTCTGTGTTTAGGTTTCAATCCAGGATTTTTCCCTCTGTTATTCATACTTCCTCCCCTCCCCCCTTTTTAAGAACGTCTGGAATTGTTTAAGATGTGTCCAATTGTATTAAGATTCCTTTGAGAGCTTTATGGTGTCAATTGGATTCCCACTCTTAGGAAAGGAGTTTTCTAATTTGCTGGTTTCCCCCTTTTCCATCACATAAGCACCCACTTCCTTTCAGTGCTTTCAGGGGTTACCTCAGCCTGAAGTTCACCCTAATCCTTGGACATCACTTCCAGATTCCCATTTGACATGTTTCCAGTGATTCTCTGGCTGGTGCTGCAGGAGGAAGGCAGGGGGCTATTCCTGGGGGATCCTCTCCTACTGGCCCCTCTGTCCTCTTCCAGAGGTGGACAAATCAGGGCAGATCACAGACTCATGGAATCACAGGATGGTTTGGGTTGGGAGGGACCTTAAAGACCATCTCGAAGGCAGGGACACCTTCCACTAGCCCAGGTTGCTCCAAGCCCGGTGACTCGGTCCCCACCCACCTCCACCCTCCCTGGTGACCGGCTCCCACCAGCGGCCACGCTGACACTGCTCCCTCCAGCAATTGCTCCTGAGAGCCCCAGCCGGGCCTGGGGCTGTTCTGGGCTCGGGAGCCCGGCCAGGGCATCTCAGGTTTCAGAGCGGGGGCTCCGCAGCTGCCGGGCAAGGAACAGCTCCCCTGGGACAGGCCGAGGGAGGAGCCATCCCTGCCATTCCAGGGATTCAATTTGCCTCCTCCATCAGATTAACGCCAGTGTAACTCCATTAACTGCCAGGGAGATGCTCAGGATCTGAAAATCAGACCTGTCGGATTTTCATAGAATCCTGGGCTGGTTTGGGTTGGGAGGAACCTCAAAGCCCATCCAGTGCCACCCTCTGCCATGGGCAGGGACACCTCCCACCAGCCCAGGTTGCTCCAAGCCCTGTCCAACCTGGCCTTGGACACTCCC
>JAWWTY010000138.1:1228565-1238793 GCA_035222235.1 Margarornis squamiger
CCCTGTGTCCTGTCCCTCCAGGCCTTGTCCCCAGTCCCTCTCCAGCTCTCCTGGAGCCCCTTTAGGCACTGGAAGGTCTCCAAAAAGAAGAGGTTTCAAAGGGACAAAACTGTTGATTCAACCTACTTCAAGGTTTATTTGGACTTTGTGGAGAAACCATGTTCCCCCAGGTCCTTGGTGCTGGAAGTGCAGTGTGTGTTACCTTTATGGACAAACTCAGCCAAGCTTGGGATGCAGCATGGAGCTGGGCTTTGATTTGGTGTCTAGACACCAGGATCAGCCCATGAGGAGCGTTTGGCAGAAGCCACACAATCCAGTTAGTTGTGCAACTCTCAGTACCCTGTGGCTGCAAAAGTTATGAATGTGAGCAAGGAAGTTTGTCTGAAAAGTTCTTGGGCAATTTTCTGTCCTTATTGGAAACAGGAATTTGATTTTAACAATAGTCATAGAATTAAGAACAAGTCCCACCCTGGCACCAGAGGAAGAAATAACCAAAACCAAACACTCAGCTGGATGTTCTGGGTAACAACCTTGGGACTCCAACGTTTGAGAGACACACAAATCGCCATCAGTGACCTCAGGTAGTGTGTGATGGGCTGATTGCACCGTGGCACGTGCAAATATTGACCCCAGGCAGTGCCTGCTGCTTAAATAACAATGTGTGAGGCACTCGGGGACTGGAGGCTGAAGCAAAAGAGAGATGGAGATGGTTCAACAGCACCAGGAGGTGGAGAAGGACCTCCCCTTCCTGCAGAACTGGATTCCTCTTTGAAGCCCTTTTAGAGAAACAACAGGGTGGGGAAAATGTATAAAACACTTCATGCCAATGTTTTCTCCCTGGAGTTCAAGCCTGTTGGGACTTCTCATCAACTGCAGGCAAAACTCAGGGAATCATGGAATGGTTTGGGTTGGAAGGGACATTTCCTGGGATGGGGCAGCCACAGCATTCCCAGCCTGTCTTTTGTAGCAGAGGAAATTCATTTTTAGATGTAAAAGTGTCAGGATGACATTTGAACTATTGTTGGATTGTCTTCACACTGGGATGTTCAGAATCTCCCCGGTTTTACCCACATCTCACCATTCTTCCACCAGACAAAGGGAATCCAGTTATTTTTCTCCAGTTTTCACTGGAGGAGAGACCAGAGCACATGCCAAAATGCCTGTTGGACTCAGGGAATACACTGCCAAGGAAAAGGCCCCTCAGGACTCCCCCACCTTTTCTGCTGAGGAAGCTGGAGCCCAGTTAACCCCGGGCAGTTCTACACAACAAAAGCTGCAGCAGCAGGAATAGAAATTCCCAGAGCTTCAGGCCTGGAAAATGAAATCCACATCAAACATCCTCTCCTAGCCTGTGCCCTGAGGGACTGATCCTGAATCCCACATTTAATCCGAGACACTTTGCCCTGAGATGCTGAGTTGGGGTTTGGATAGGAGATAAAATATTCAAGCCCTTGGAATTTCCACTGCTGGGCTGCAGAGCAATTTCAAGGGAGAGATAAAACTTCTGCATTGCAGGCATTTTTCTTCTTATTAAATACATCGTGGAGTCGGTCATTGGTGGGGAGAGACTCCCTACAAAAGGAGGCTTTAAGGGGAGAAGGGGAAGTGTCCTTGGTAAAGTTGCACAGAAAAGCTGTAGCAACAAAAGCAAGACCAAACCCCAGTCACTGCTCTGGTCCAGCTGTCCCTTCCCAGCAGAAGGAAGTTTGGATTAATGGGAAGTCACACAACTGGAGCAGAGAGGGGCTCGAGCCCCAGAGCTCTCCTGGAATTTGGGAGCTTTCCAGCAGCACAAGCAACAAACCACAATCAGCTTTTGAGGAGTCTTTTTTATTAAGATAAATCCAGCAAAATTCCTAACAGTGGGTACATACAACCAACCTGCCCTTTTTGAAAAGAAATGTTTGTATTTCGTTTAAAAACAGGATTACACTTTTATTTATTTCTTTTTCTTTTTTTTCTTTTTTTTTCTTTTTTTTTTCAAAACTGACAAAATAAAATTACATTTGGGAAACAACAGATTTCCAGCTCTTAGGTTTTTTTTTCATGAAAATAGCTCACCTTCTTTATAAAAGCAACCCACAGAACCACTGGAATGTTTCACACGGTTATTTGTTTTGAGACCTCCCCACTTTAAGAAACCATACAACACATACAAGGGAAAAATTAAAATCTGAAGTCTGTAAGCATGACTTACACAAAAAGGGACACACTGACAGAAGTCAAAAGCTACCACCACTTATTCTTTCCATGTACCATACAAACTATTACAATCACAAAATTTAAAAACAATGACTTTTTTTTTTGTTGTTTTGTTTTGTTTGTTAGGGATTTAATTCCCAAGTAACCGAGATGAAGATGTTCCATAATTAAAGTCATGCTAAAAAAACCTGCATTTATAAAATAGTTGATAAAAATATTCCTCTCTGTTAACAATACAGCATGGAGGTACGGATACCAAATGATGGAGATATAGGGCAGGGTTAACATTACTCGGACTTGGCTTCCTTATCATCAGATGCTTCAGCAGCTGGTGCCTAAAAAAGTGTTTGGGAAGAATACAAATATTATTGGAAATGCTAACTGGATTCCAGTCTAACAAGCACCAAAGAGAGAGCAGTTTGTTAGCACAGACATGGACACTGGGTGTGGATAGACAGGGACACACAGAAACTGTTGACACAGCAACATGGGGGCTGATGATTGGAAAATTAAAACAACTGGGAAGTCTGGAGGAAGTGCCTACAGAGAGGCAGGAGTTGGGAATGTATTTTGGATTAGGATCGAAGATATGTTAGGGGAAGTTCAAGCCCTCACAGAGTTACACATCAAGCCCTGATACTGGTCTGCTGTCCCAGCTTTGGGGAATCAGTTCTCACCTGCTCTCTACAAAAATGTGCTTTTACTTTTTAAGCCAACAAATCAAAAGTGCAAAACTCCTCAGCAAGACCCTCTGAAGTACATCAGCCATGGATTGTTTTAGCAAAGCAGCTCCTGATCTCATTTTAGAATTGAAAGAACAACCACCCCCCTGACTGGTGGTACCACTGAACCCACGAGGAGAGAGTGGGGTCGGTCAGAGAACACGAGGGCTGGGCTGGCCCCCAGGGAGCCCTTTGGAAAACCTTGGAATCAGCAAGGAATCTGCTGGGCAAATCCCACCAGGATGGGGCCTGCAGCTGGGCCCAGCCAAAGGCAGCTCTGAGGTGGGAGCTGCCACAGCAAAGAGCTGTGAGAAGAGGCTGCAGATAAAGAGACAAGCCCGAGCTGACTCTGCAGATCTCTTGCTGAATTGTTCTGAGGGGAAGGATTGTTTCAAAGAATTGTGCAAAACTGAAACCCAGCTTTCTGGCCGAGCACCAACCCGTGCTGAGCTGCAGAGGGAACCCAGCAGCCCAGAGAGGGTGTGCAGAGCTCAGGGAGAGCCCTGAGCTTCACGGTTCCCCCTACGCTCAGCACCGCTGGAGCCGGCCCTGCGAGGGACCCCAGGACAGCCCAGAGCACCTGGGGAAGGGCTCCAGCCCAGGCAGGGAGGAGCTGGGAGGAGAATGCTGTTCCTCCAGGCTCTCCCTGTGCAGATCCCCAGCTGCTCTGCCCTTGCAGTGTGGCAGTGAGACCCCCCACCCTGGGAGGAGCCAAGGGGAGCTCCTGCAGCTGGATTCCCAGCACATCTGGCTGTATTCCCACGCTTAGGGCAGCTAAAGTACCTCGTTAGTTTTGGTATCTCCGTTTTCAGAGTGGTTTTCTTCTTTAGCATCCTCTTGTTTAGTTTCCTCTTTGCCTTTGGCTCCTTTCTTCCCTTTTGTTGCTGCCTTTTTGTCCTCCTTTTTATCATTTGCTGCTTTTTCTTTCTGTTAAGAAAACAGACCATGATACATTAAATGCTTATTTCCACCTTTTACATCAGCACGTTCTCAGCTCCCAAACCCTCCACACAACCTCCTTCCACTCCCCAAACTTCCTGTTGACAGAGGTGACATCAAGGTTTTGAAGGAGAAGTGTTTTCCTTCTATTCCCTCCTGAATGTGCTACTGGGAAGGACATAATATACAAGCAGCCATGGCTGGGGTTAAAAGAATTCCTATTTTAAATAGGCATTCAATTAAATTAGCTAAAAAATGTTGAACTGGCCTGTATTTGTGCTCTGCTGCTGAGAGGCAGCCACAGAACAAACCCATCATGTACAACTAGTGGAAATACCAGAAAACTTCAGACATGCTGTTAATGCCTGTTTAGAAAACTGCACCAAAGCTGCACCCCAAGGACTCTCCCCCTTCCCTGCCAGCAATATTCCTTATGATAATAAACCATTTGTGTTACAGAAAAATTGAGGGCTCAACAGCATCACTTTGAGAACAACAAGAGCTTTGCATTTATTATTTAAGTGCAGTTTCTTATACGTGGATCAGGCTAAATCCAAACAACCCCAAAACCTGATGCTTCTGTAGTAATAATTCTCCATAGGCAAGGTCAGATCCCGACCCAAATACAGAACTCTCATTAGTTTCCCTTCCAAGGATCTGCCTCTTGCTGCCAATAAGTAACTCAGCTCAGCTCCTTGCTTATTAACCTACTTCCAACAAAGGAACCACAGAACCTGCAAAATCTACTCACAGGGAAGTGAAGATAAACAGAAAATTACAAAAAATAAAATATATATACACTCAAAGATTTGTCTCAGTGACTAGAAGTTACCAAAAGGTTACAGAAAGCTCCTTTTCTTATTCCAACCTCTCCCTCATTAGTGCACAAAATTAATTCACCTTAAAAATGAGCTGCTGGCTAAGGGCAAACTCATGAAATAAGAGGTGAAATCACCTGATTCTTCAATGATACCAATAATTAAGAATTCACCAGAATTAACACAAATCCTGCAATAATGCAGAAAATTTAGGACAGGGGGTTAACAGCATTTAAGTGGGTGAGGGTCTCTTTCCTCTCTAACTCCCCACATTCCAGCCTGAGGGATTGGAGATTCCCACCTGGGAAACTCCACTACAACATGGTGTCAGGAATTCCCTACACTGGGAATACCCAGCTGTTCTGGGGCTGCTTGGCAGTGAGATGCAGAATTAGAAACTCTGCTATGGCACTGGTTATCTTACCCTTGACCTCGCTAGAAAAGACAACAGATTATTAACAGAGCTAAAACTCATTCCCTGCAGCCCCCTCTGTGCTGGCAAAGCCCCTCCTCAGAAAGCACTGGAGAATCCAGGGATTCTCAGAGGACACAAGAGGTTCTGAGTTACAGCATTGTATTCATTTTCCTCAATAACTCTGCTACAGAGATGGCAACAACAATCCAGTACTAAGGCCATGTGTTTGAAAAGTGACAAAGCTCCTTTCCCAGCTCTGGTTTTCAATATGGCAAAGTTCACCCGGTGAAATGGGCTCTGACACACACAAAACCATGCCAAGAACCTGAAAGTTGACAAGTAAAGCACTTAGGGGAGACAGCAATTAAAAATGCCCCCACAATTCTTTTTACATCCCATTTTTCACAGTATTGGTGCAGTCTGATTTGCTCTGGGGAGCCAAAACTGCAGCTCAAGTGCCCTGGCTTCAAACAGCACTGCAGGAGCAAGAGGAGCAATGCTCTCCCAGTCCAACTGGGGGCAATTCCCAAGGCACCCCTCCCAAAGGGAGACCACACCACAGGTTGTGCAGGGAGGGCCCAAACTAAGTTCTGACAGCTCCTTGCAGCCCTACGCTCTTGCATCTGTGTTCCTTCAACTTTTAAAATTCAGTTCATGCAGCTTTTGTGTTTAAACTCCAAAATAGTTCCTTAAAACTTAAAAAAAGAAACAAATACCAACAAGCTGGACTGCAAACAGCTGCCCTTGTGTGTGACCATGAGCAGCAGCTGGCTCTGCTCTGCCCAGGGCACCAGCCACTAGAGGGGAGTGCAATCCAGAGTGTCCAGTGCTCCATCCACCCAGGAATGGAGCCCCCAGCTCCAGAATGGATTAGAAATCCAGCTGCTCCAGCAGGATGGAGTGTGACCACCTTGCTCTGCACAGCACTGAGGTTACAGAGCTGAGGATCCCCAAAATGCCAAGTGGGGTTCTCCCTCTTGTGCATCTCATGGCATCTCTGCTGCTGCACACAGCAGGGTGTGGAACCAGGTCCCTCACCTGGAAGGCTGCTGTGCCACAGGCAATACAAGGCCTGTCAAATGGAAAAGGAAAGAGCTCCTGGTTCCCACTCATCCTCCCCTTCTGCAGCCAAAGCATCTCTCACCTCTGTCCTTTGCACCTTTCATCATCCAAAACCACAAGGAAAATGGGAACAGGTTAAAAACAATCACTAAAGTGATTTGTTTTGAGCTGCAGAATCCTAAATATTTACAGAAAAATCTTAAATAAAGCACTGCAAACTGACAGGAAGGGGACACAAGGAAATCCCACATGGACTGCAGAACTGTCCCCCTTGAAATTCCAAACTGTTGCGCCAAAGCGAAAAGGAACTTTAAATAGGTTCTTTTTTAACTATACTGTCAGACATTGCCAAAAACACCCAGCTTAAGGAAAGGGGTTTGTATCAGTGATTAAAAAGTGATAAACTGGTAACTAACAGCAGAGCGTGCCTTGGAATGGTAACATAGTAAGGAACTGTAATTAAAAGCATGATTTTTCAATGCCTTCTCTAATTGAGTCTCTGATCTCTGTTCCAAGCATCATTTTCCCAACAATGCACTATAAGAAACTCCAGAGTGGCCTTGTAAAGCAGCAGCAAAGCCTCACCACAAGGGATTTAAAATCTACTCATTTTACCACATTCCTTCACCAGGAATTGGATAAAATTCTATCTTTTAATTCACATAATTCCACACTGAACCTTCAAAGATAATTATGGAAAACCAAAGTGGTTAGCTGTGGGTTTTTTTTACCCCTATAAACACCTCGAGAAGGGGAATTCAACTTCAGGAGATCCCCAAGACTTACCTTAGGTGCTGCCTTTTTGGGCTTTGGCTCCGGTTTGGGAGGAGCAGGTTTCTACAAAATACACACAAGGAACAAAGTCAGGGGAAAGCCAGAAAGGAACATTCTATTTTTATGAGCAGTACGTTGGTAACTTTTGAAAACTATTTACCCAACAGTTGGCCCTGCAAAAATCAATGGGCAAATGACCAGGCTAAGGAGAGAGCAGGTAATTTATAGGGCCAGGAGCATTTGTATGGACAAGTCCTAGAGGGAACAAATCCATCTTCAAATCAATATTCCTTGACTCTGGATACTCGCATGTCCAGCCTGAATGTTCACTGACACAGCTGCTGTATCTCATGGGAGAAGCCTGTAAGGTGTGAATACATGGAAACATGGAATGGGAATTTTAAATGCTGAACACTCTAACCATGCCTTTCCCAGTCCTGGTGGAACCCCCAACACTGTCTTTAAGTGCCCCCACGCCCGGGGGGTGGTATGGAAGGAGGAAATTCAGATACTCACAGCAGATAGTCTGGCTGACCTTCTCTTTGGCTGCATAAAGAAAGATGTGTCACCAAAATTCAGAGCACAGAAAGCACAGCTTTCTCTGAACTGCCACCCAAAATAACACAGTGTCACGCAGCCCCACAGAAATCCCAGGATTTAGGAAATTACGGGCATTAGGGGGATGGACTTGAGGACTCCCCATCCCTTGGAATGTTCAAGGCCAGGCTTGGACAGGGTTTGGAGCAAACTGGTCTAGTGGCAAGTGTCCCTACCCACGGCAGGGGGTGACTGAGATGATCTGTAAGGTCCCTTCCCACCCAAACCATCCCGGGATCCCAAGATTCCTGTGGGTCCAGCTCAGGATATTCCGTGACTCCCTAAACGTTCAGCTTTGCTCAGTTCTCTGCTGCTGCCACTTCACCCTGCTGAGGTGGTGAGGGATGAAGCTTCTTTACTTCCAGGAGCTGGAAAGGGACATAATCCCTTTGGAAAGGGACATGTTTCTGTTGGAAAGGGACATGTGCCCACTGGAAAGAGATGTAATCCCATTGGAAAGGGACGTGTCCCCACTGGAAAGGGACATAATCCCATTGGAAAGGGATGTGTCCCCACTGGAACTGATGGTCCCTGCCTTCAGCCACATTTCCCAGTGGAACTGATGGCCCCTGACCCTGTAGACCTGCTGGACTCCCAGCACCCACCTCAGGCAGGTCACCTGTCACCTCAGGCGACAGGGATGGCCCTGAACACCCCAAAACCAGTGCCAGGGTCCCCCCCTCAGGGTCTGAACACCCCTCATGACCTGCGTGGCCTTCCTACCTCCTCCTTTGCCTCGCCTTCAGCTGGAGCCTGCAAGGAAAGCGACACACAGCTGAGAAAGCACCACCATCCCCCAAACCCACCCCCAAGGGGTCCCACCATCCCCCCAACCCACCCCAGGGGGTCCCGGGAGCACCCATGGGTGGGGGGGGGACACCCCCACCCTTCCCCAGGGCCGGGGGGGGGTCCCTTGGGTGCCCCCCCCCCAAATGCCCCCGGCCCCTTCCAGGTCAGAGCCGCGGCTTCGCCTTCGTGGAGTTCCACCACGTGCAGGAGGCAGCGAGATGGATGGAGGCCAACCAGGTGGGGGAGGGGCGGCCCGGGGGGAGGGGCGGGGGGGGGAGGGGGTGCTGGGGGGGGTACTGGGTCTTACTGGGTGTTACTTGTCCAGACTGGGAGCCCTGGGGGGCGCAGGCACCGTTCGGTTCATTGCAGTGGCGTGGGAGAGACTTGGGGGGCTCTGGGGTAGGACTGGGCCCGTGGGTGGCACCCTTGGGTGGCCCTGGGTGACAACTGAGCCCGTGGGTGGCACCCCTGGGCGGCCCTGGGTGACAACTGAGCCCGTGGGTGCCACCCTTGGGTACCCCTGGGTGACAACTGAGCCCATGGGTGCCACCCTTGGGTGTTCCTGGTGACAACTGAGCCCATGGGTACCACCCTTGGGTGGCCCTGGGTGACAACTGAGCCTGTGGGTGGCACCCTTGGGTGGCCCTGGGTGACAACTGAGCCCTTTGGGTACCCCTGGGTGACAACTGAGCCCGTGGGTGCCACCTTTGGGTGGCCCTGGGGCAGGACTGGGCCCGTGGGTGGCACCCTTGGGTGGCCCTGGGTGACAATTGACCATGTGGGTGGCACCCTTGGGTGTTCCTGGTGACAACTGAGCCCTTTGGGTGCCCCTGGGTGACAACTGAGCCCTCTGGGTGACAACTGAGCCTGTGGGTGACAACTGAACCCCTGGGTGCCACCCTTGGGTGCCCCCGGGTGAGGGCCGAGCCCCTCGTGTGCCCCCCTCGTGCCCCCCGTGTCCTGCAGTGCAGGGGGCACATGTGAGCCCTGGTGCCAGCCCTGGTGCCACCCCTGGTGCCAGCCCTGGGACCAGCCCTGGTGCTCCTGGTGCCACCCTTGGTGCCCCTGGTGCCAGCCCTGGTACTGCTGGTACTCCTGGTGCCACCCCTGGTGCCAGCCCTGGTGCCCCTGGGACCATCCCTGGTGCCACCCTGGTGCCAGTCCTGGTGGTCCTGGTGCCCCTGGTGCCACCCTTGGTGCCCCTGGTGTCAGTCCTGGTACTGCTGGTACTCCTGGTGCCACCCCTGGTGCTCCTGGTGCCACCCCTGGTGCTACCCCTGGTGCTCCTGGTGCCAGCCCTGGTACTGCTGGTGCCACCCTTGGTGCCCCCGGTGCTCCTGATGCCCTTGGTGCCATCCCTGGTGCTCCTGATGCTCCTGGTGCCACCCCTGGTGCCAGCCCTGGTGGTCCTGGTGCTCCTGGTGCCACCCTTGGTGCCCCTGGTGTCAGTCCTGGTACTGCTGGTACTCCTGGTGCCAGTGTTGGTGCCCCTGGTGCCTCTGGTGCCAGCCCTGGTGATCCTGGTGCCACCCCTGGTGCCCCTGGTGCCACCCCTGGTACTGCTGGTGCCACCCCTGGTGCCAGCCCTGGTGCCAGCCCTGTTGCTCCTGGTGCCAGTCCTGGTACTGCTGGTACTCCTAGTGCCAGTCTTGGTGCCCCTGGTGCCTCTGGTGCCACCCCTGGTACTGCTGGTGCCACCCCTGGTGCCACCCCTGATGCCACCCCTGGTACTGCTGGTGCCACCCTTGGTGCCCCTGGTGCTCCTGATGCCCGTGGTGCCAGCCCTGGTGCCAGTCCTGACCTCCCTGTGCCCCTCCCGACCCTCCTGTGCCCCCCCCGACCCCCTTGTGCCCCCTCTTGTGCCCCCTGACCCCTCCTGTGCCCCCCTGACCCCCCTTGTGCCCCCCCTT
>JAWWTY010000138.1:1246605-1261621 GCA_035222235.1 Margarornis squamiger
ACCGAGCCCCCGCCGCCGCCATGGCTCTCCCGGCCCCTCCCCGCGCGCCTCGCCCAGAACGCGCCTGCTCGCCCCTCTCTTTCTTCTTCTCCTCTCCCCACTCCCAATCCCCCGTTCATTTATTTATTTCATTATTTTTTTCCCCCCTCCCTAAACCCATCTTCCGCCCTTCCGGGCTGGGGCTCGGGCGGCGGCCGCGGGGCGAGGCGGGGCGGGCGCTCCCGCCGTGCCCGCCCTCCGTGCCGCCTCAGCGCCGGCCCGCGCCCCGCCGCCCTCACACACACACACACACCCACACCCACACACACCCACCGCACACACCCGCCCGGCTCCGCGTCCCGCCGCTCCCAGCATGGTCATCAAGGTCTACATCGCCTCCTCCTCCGGCTCCACGGCGGTAAGCGGCGCGGGGGGACACCCGCACCCCGCGCCGGGGGCGCCGGCAGCGCTGCCCCTGTCCTTGTCCTCCGAGTTCAGCGCTAAATGTGTGTGTTCTCAGTGTTCGGCAGGGCTGGGTGGGTTGGTTCCCCGTGGGTGGTGGCTGTCCCGGGAGCTGCCGGCCCTTGCCGTGTGGGAGGGCTGGGTCGCGCTGCTCGTGGCCCCGCTGTGTTGCAGGCAGGGATCGGACTGTGTTTTTCAGTGGAAAATAAGAAATAGAAATATTGGGGGTTTTGCCTACGTTCAGGTGTAGCTCAGTGTCCTCATGATCGTTTGGTTTCTGTTTGATCTGTGAGGGATGCTCCAGGGCTGAAATCCAGGGCATTTGGTCGCACTTGGTAGGGATGTGCTGGAGCGCTACAAAATGCCAGAGACTCAGAAATGCCAGCTATTGCAGTTAATGGTCAGTGACTTTTACTGCGAGGAGATAAAAGAGGCTGAGCTGGGTCTGTTGATGACCTTTCCCTGTCGCTGCTAGACTGCTTCAGGTGCAGGTCCCCAAACTTTTGGGAGGACAGTGAGGTGCGGAAGATAAACCATCACTGAATTCTCCTTCTCTGAGGGCAGCCACCTATCAGTGATCTCCAGCAGATCAAATACCAGTTGGTAAGCTTGTGGGGATGGGGTGCAGATGGCACAGGATCAGTGTGCTTCAGGTGTCCCTGCTGTCCCTCCCTCCCTCCCTCCCTCCCAGGGCATCTCTGCTAATCTTGCTGTGCTGGAGAAAAGCAGAGGCTGCTCTGCACAGAGTCTTCAAATCTCGAGTTTCATGAAAGGGATCCAAAGGCATTTCTGCGGGGTTCATACAAAACGATCATCTGAAAGGAAAGCAGCAGTCATTAGCAGGTTGAAAAAGTAATTCTCTCTTTCTAATGCAGCTGTTAATAGGTTTCAAGTTGACTGCTTCAGTTGCTATAGATTTTTATCAGTGCCCTCTTCATGGCACCTATTGATTCCTGTCTGTGTGGTGATACTGAGCTCCAGGAGTGCAATCACTGATCTCAATCCTGACTGTGTTTTCCTAGTTTTAAATTAAGTTTTTAATTATTAGCTTAGCGGTGTCTGTGGTGCTGCCTCGTCCCTGTGTGGGTTGTGCACGTTACAAGGCTCCAGTCTGACTAACTGCTGCCTTTTGGGCTCCTTTGTGCATCCCTGCCTGTGGAATTTGAATATAGCGTTGGTGTAGTCTGTTTTTGGGGAATTGGAGCGTAACGTGCACATAATTGCCAGTTTTATGACATGTGTATATATGTATATATATTTTTTGATATAGTCACGCTTGTGTCTAAAACTGGAGCAGCTCAAGTGATGTTGTGGTAATGAGCAGGACTTGCACATTCTCAGTTTCCTCTGTGTGCTGAGGGTGTTTCTGTTGGCAGGGACCAGCTAAGCACCTCACTGCATGATGTTTTCTTTCCAGTATGAGAATTTTAATCGATGTTTCAACCTAAAGTAAGACAGAGGGGCACCTCTTTGCAGGGAAATGTGCTGCATGGGAATGAGTCATTTTCGTGGGCCTTCAGCTGTTGGTGAGACTGGCTTTGCTTGGAGGTCCAGGGGAGCCTTTCTGGGTGCTGAATTTGAAATAACCCACCCCAGGAATGGAAAATCCACATCAGAGGAGGCTGCTGCAGAGAGATGGAACAGAGACAAGGCTGTTTGCCGCAAAGTGAACTGAACTGGGTAACATCAGCCCTGGAAGGGCTCTCGCTCCTGCTAAGTCAGCTTTGTACTGTCAGTGACGCCCAACACTGTGTTAATTTGGGGTTTAAAAGGCTAATTTGCCTGAGTAGAAGCACACCAGAAACAAGCATCAGATCTCCTCCTTCCTGCCCTGTTTCTGTAAGCTGGAGAAGCTTTTGTGAGACTGGAAAGCATCTTCTCCCACTGAAGGGAGAAGAGTTGGGATTGCTTCACACCTCACACCCTGGGGCTGTGAGTCTTGGAAGGTGCCCAAATTTTGTGGTCTGTTATTGGCAAAGTCGTGCTTTGTTATGTGGTATAATTTGCTGCATCAGAGTATATAAAATGTTGCCCCGAGGAACTGTTCTCCATAATGTTTATGTTCACTAGGATGTATCACTGAGGAAAAAGTACTGTGTGAAGCTCATGTCTAAGCAAAGGCATTTTATGAGTGTGTTTCAAGGGATTTCTGGTGAAGTATGTGCTGTCTGGCCTCCTGTTTGAATTTCACCCCATGATGCAATAGTTACAGCACCAGTTTCCTGCTGGGTTTGGAAGTCTTGCATGGGAAGCTGCCCCTTCTCTTTAATCTTTCTGAGCATGGATGTACCAGCGAGTTGTGGGCTGGGCAGTGGTGCCCGGGCACTGAAGATGAGGTGAGGACACCCCTGTGGCAATATGCGTGTGGAGCTTCTGTCCAGGAGGCTTCCTGGGGGATGTACAGTCAAGTGAAGGGTGTTCTTTAGCCTGAGCCCCTGTTGCAGGCCATGGATGTAAATGACAGATGCAAATGCTGCATTTGGAAGTGCTCAAGCATTGCAGGAGGAGGGACTGTGCAGGCTGTGCGAGGGGTTTCACTGCAGACTTCTGTGCATATCCTTCAAGAGGCAAAGGGAGAGGAGGCCTAACAGTCATTACTCTTGCTCCTGGAAGAAAAGAGTACAGGGAGGGAAGAAGCTGAATGGCACAAGTCCAGTGTGTGATTTTCTCCATAGGATTTTGGCATTTTGTTGGGTTTTGAGTAAGAGATTGCCCAGCCTTCCTGCAGCACCAGAATGCCTTTCTTCCTGGAGGCAGCTGGATTGCCAGTTTTATTGATCTCACATGGAAGGGAGCCAGCTGTTTAAATTCGCCTCGGTCTTACGAGTGCATTTGTTGCCAACAACTGCACCGGTCTTGACTACGGACTTTGTCCAAGAGAACTGTTCGTTCATCCACCATCCTCTTGCGAGCCCCAGGAGTGTGGGTGATGAAACTGCAGGCTGTGGAAGTGAGGGGCCAGCACTACAGATGGTGGGCTGAGCTCTCCCCTGTGCCACTGCCAGTGCTGTGGGCTGCAGGACCTGCCACATGAAGCCTCTGGTGTCCAGACGCTCCTCAGAGCCAGGCACTTCATCTTGGTGATCTTTATGATGTTTCCATCTCTCCAGGCTCTCCCTCCTCCCTTGTTTTGATGGCTGCGTGGGTGGTTTTCCTTCCTCACCTCCTCCTGCGACCGCAGACACGGCAAGAAGAAGGCATGATCTCCAGAGTCCCATGTTACACAGACTTGCTGCTGGTTTTAGAGAGGAAAGGAAATTTTAGTTTATTTTTTCATTCACAGAGTTAAGGATGTAGGGGGTTCATGTTTTGCTTGTATTGTTTTCTTGCTTGGGAAAGGATCTAGGTCTTCTCCCCACCCACCAGGAAATGAAGAAGAAAGTGGCCTGTGGTCAGGGGAGTGAACATTTGCTCACAGTTATTCTTCTCTTTTCCCTCATAACCCAGCAAGGCACTGGAGTACTTGCTGGTGCTGCTGGGGATACCCAGCAAGTGCTTCCTAGAGCATTCTGGGGGAGAACAGCTCTGGAGAAGAGCAGCTGGAAATGAACTGTGTGTAACCACCAGCTCTTGTCCCTGTTCAACAACTCAGGGCTTTGGGAGGGTTGGCAAAGCCGCTTCATCCTTCTGAAGTGGGAATCCCAGGGAAGTAATCCATGGAGAGATGGAGATTGTAGAAAAAATTATATCTTGGACTGAAATCCCTCGAGGGCCTTTTTCCTCAGCTTATCCCAATAAATGCAAAGGTTGCCACCTTTAGCTGGAATGAGCAGAGTCTGTGTGCTCTGTGTTTGTGCTGCTTGGCTGCTGTGAGCTTTCATGGAATCAGAGAATCACTCACGGAGGACCAGACCTCGAAGATCAGCGAGTCCAGGTGCGGTGCTGCGCCATGGCAGGAGGTGACTCTGAAGGCAAACATCAGGGTGTCTGTGCATCCAGCTGTCACCAGTGTGTGCCACAGGTGTGTCCTGCTCTGCTGCCACCTTCCATGTCCCAGCTGCTGTCCCAGCCCCGATGTGTGTGTGGTCACGTTGCTCACCGCGGAAGCCCCGAGCAGCAGCAGCAGCAGCAGCAGCAAGAGATGAGGAGCTGCTCATGGACTTCCTTCAGCTGCCTCTCAGGGCAGCTCATGTGGGAAGAAAACACTGATAGGAATCTTTGGTAAATAGTCGTGTAATATGATGCAAGTTTGGGTAAACTCACATATTGTGGGCAAAATAAGCTGCGCCTGTAGTTCTAAAAACAGTCTCGGAGTGTGTGTATGTTTCTGTGATACTCAGCTTGTGCAGTTAGTAAACCATGGGGGAAAACTGATGTGTTAGCCTTGGTGTTATTTTAAACCCCTCTGTTGTGGAAACATAATATGTGAGAAGGACTTTTTTGTCCCAGTGTTCACCAAACTGAATTTCTCTCAATAAAATGGTAGGAATTGTTCTCAATTAGAGCTCTTGGGGTGGAAGACAAAATCTGTAATGCGGATCGAGCTTGGATGTGTTCCATCTGCCTCCTGGGTTGTTTTTTGGTAAGTCATTGTTCCAAACGCTAGATAAGTCAAATATTTTTCTTAAAATATTGCATTCAAATTTTTAATGGAGCCAGAGATTAAATTGGCTGCAGTTGTCGCAATAGTTTTAATATATCAAAATAAAAAACATTCTACTGTGCTTAAATAAAACCAGTTTTCCGACAGCAGGAGAAACATGGGAAATTAAACTCCACAGTTAAGACTGGGAAAGGCAGTTTGCTGAGAATTTCTGTAGATTGTATATGCAGACTGGACAGTGTTTGTTCTGAGGTGGTGCATCAGGATCATGTCTCTGCCTGGGGAGATAAGACAGGTTTTTGGGGCAAGCTGGATGCTGTCAGCTTGGGCCAGCTTTGCGTGACCTCTGAACCGCAGCACGCTCTGAGGTATGATCCACACAGTGTCATGTCAGGGCTAGGCACTTGGGGGTTTGAAATAAATATTTATGAAGTTGAGCAGGGAACTTTGCTTGTCCTGAGGCAATAAACTTACATGCAGAAAATTCCTATAGAAGTCAGTGAATTGGCATGTGCGTAACAAGCAGAGGGTGCCAAAACCAAGAGTCCCTGCAAGGTTATTCTTACTCCTCCCAGAAAAGGAGTTGGGGAGAGAGCAGGCAAATGGTGCTACACAAACATTGATAGAATTCAGCTGTTCAAGCTCAAAGAAGAACTAAAATATTCCCCTCTATGTTAAAAAGAAGAGCCAAGGATGCATTGTTGCTGTAGCCAGGGAAGGTGAGCTCTGCCTTATGTCCCTGTTCTTTGTGCTCCCCAGCCCTGGAACTGCTGATCTCAGTTCCTGGCACTGATCAGAGAGCTGGAAACCTGAACCAAATCCCCAACTCATATCAATATTCTATTCAAGAATGTTTCTGCTCAAACATGAACATTTGGTGTTAATGCCATTTGTTTAACCTCAGCTGTATTCAGGGGAGACCTTTGGTTTATGATTAAATTTAAAGTGCTTTTGTTGGTCAGATATTTAATCAAGCCTGAAAGAGTTTTAATTGTAATGCTTATCTACTGTTACTTGTCCCAGAAGAAAGCCTCCATCCAGGAGCAGGTCCTTCCCAGAACAGCACCTCCAGCTCACTGTTAAGGCTGCTTTCCAAAATTCAGGAGGCAGGAGAGAGAGTGAGACTGAGCTTTAAGGCACCAGAAGAAAAGGTGAAGGGTCAGCATCAAAATGGCCTGACTGAGGTTAGTGCTGTCCAGATACAGCTGAAGTTGTCTTCACATCCTGACTTAGAACTCCTTCCTGGACTTATTTCCCTTGTGAAATGTGGATGTGGTGATTTATTTCTTTAATTAACTGTCTGAAGTTCAGTGGTACTGGGGCTGTTCCTGTGCATGAATCAGTGTCTCTGGAAATTCTAAAGGCACCGGGGTATGAAATTTGAAGTGTTACCTGTTGAGTGGTTGCTGGGGTGTGGGAGTGAAGAGAGGAGCCAGAGGCAGCTGGGGTTAAAGCAGGGGCTCAGGGCCATGGGGGAGCTGTGAGCTGGCTTCTGCTGCTGCACAAATGGATGTTATTCTTTGTTAGGCTTTTTCCCAGCAGATGCTTGGACAGAGACACAGCAGGGAGGAGAATCAGTGCACTGTCAGAGGAGGAGGCTGTGCCTCACACCTGAGCTGCCTAGAGCACAGGAATAAGAGTGACCCCTTAGAAGTGAATCCCTGGACTTTAGAAAGTTTTGGACAAGCTTTGGCGAGGTTAAAAATCTTTTCTTCGTAAAGAAAGTGCTGTGGGATAAGAGGAAAGCGTTATTTATTTTCGAGTTATATAATTAATTACACATCAGTTGCATAAAACAGATAGCAATCAAGATTTGGAAATACATAGCCTGCTTTTGCAACATGCAGAAGTTACAAGGAAGTGCCCACAGAACTCCAAGCAATCCCAGTGCCAGAACAGCCAGCTGTAGCTGGTCTAGTTGGGAAACTGGGAAGAAACAATCACTATCCTGTGTGAGAATCAGATTTAAACTCTGCTAAAATGATGTTTAGCAGAGAGGTCTGAGAGCTGCACTATGTAATTCTACAAAAATATCATATTTGGGGCCATAAAAAGCAAACAAAATATCAGGAATTCTTAGGATGGAAAAGGGCAAAAGAAAAAAACCCCAAACCACTGTATAAATGTGTGGTGAGTCTGTATCTTTTAGTAGACTGGAATTGTTTTTAAATGGTATGAAAAAGTGAGAGAAGAAAGTAGGGTGAGGTGATCGCTGTAGGAAGAACAACTAAATTAGGTAGAATTTGTAAATAATAAGGTAGAAGCTGTGGCTGCCCCATCCCTGGAAGTGTCCAAGGCTAAGGCTGGACGGGGCTTGGAGCACCCTGGACTGGTGGAAGGTGTCCCTGCCCGTGGCAGGGGGTGGCACTGGATGGGCTTCAAGGTCCCTTCCAACCCAAACTATTGCATGATTCTGTGAATTCTGCAGTTGGTGAAGAAAAAGCTGAAAAAGTCTGAAATGTGATAACATGTCAGGCATGGGAGAACAAACAGGAAAGGATTATTCATAACTCTCCCAACAGAACAACTGGGGGAGAGCAAGTGAGAGTGGCAGGTGGCAGATTCAGAATAAATGAAATACTTTGTTTGCCAACATGGATTTAATGGAGAAGCTCCCTGTCCAAGGATGTGTGGAGCAGACAGTCCATGGGCTCAGGAAGCACTGAGGCAAATTAAGGGGAAAGTCTATTAAGGGCTATTAAGCATAATGACTACACCTCTGACTCAAAACTGTGGATTATTGGAGTCTGGGAAGAAAGCATGTGGTGTAGCTCTCGGTGCTCAGTCTGCTGGCATGCTCTTCCCTGGGATCTGTGACAAGGGGAGGCAGGATACTGGGGTAGACAAGTGTTGGATCCAACCCAATAAAGCTTTCTTCTGTTCTTGGATGAAATTGGCTCTGCTCCCAAAATTATGTTAACAGTTTGCATTTAAAAAATTAAGGGCATGTTGTCCAGGAAAAACGTTTGGTGGAAAGGAATGTATGTGCGTGTTTGGAATGTATTCGTTTGGTTTTAATTTGGTTTTAATTTGGGGGTGATTATAGAGACCTGCAATTGTAGAGGTATTAGAAGGCTCTGGGCATTTTGGTGTAACTAGAAATTTCGTCTGAAACCTACACAGGTTCTGTCTCTGATTTTCAATGTGACTGAAATCTGTGAGGGGCTGTGAGAGATGGTAGATTTGAGAGGAACTTCTAGCTCTGTTCATCTCTTTTATCTTAGAATCAAAGAATCTCCCGAGTTGGAAGGGACCCACAAGGATCATCCAAGTCCAACTGCTGGCCCTGCCCAGGGCACTCAGAAATCCCACCCTGCCCCTGAGAGTGTTGTCCAAACCCTCCTGGAGCTCTGGCAGTCTTGGTGCTGTGCCCACTGCCCTGGGGAGCCTGGTCAGTGCCCACCACCCTCTGGGGGAAGAACCTTTTCCTCATAAAACCAGAGTTTGGGGGGAAGCAGAGGCTGAGGATGCAGCTGTGAGAAATGCTGTGTGAAGCATTTGTCATTCAATATGTGCTCGGAACTTTCTGTGGGGAGATAAACACTGAAATCCCCAGGTCTGCACAATGAGTGAGACCTTGCACAGGGAAACCTTGCCATTAGGTGTTGTGTTTTACATAGTGAAGTGCACCGTGGGAGCAGCTCGGGATTGGGCTGTTAGTGACTGGGATAGTCAGCATGCAACAAGCTCTGCAGGGCACAGCCAGCCTCGTGGCTGGGCTGGTGGGACTGGGAAAAGTTTCCAGGAGTCAAAGCTGCAGTGCCCCTGTGTGCCTGGGCTCTTGGGCAGAGAGGGAGATGGCAGTGAGAGTTTACAGGAGCAAACAGGGCTGTTCTTCATGTGTCTCAGCATTTCTTACTCACGAAACAAGCTTTTGGGCATGGGATCAGCAGGTGATTCCAGGACCTGGGTGATTTTGTAGATCCTGATACACATCACATTTAGAGTGTGTGCCCCAAAGTGTTTAGGGAGGTGTATCAGACACCGCTCCTGCCTTAGAGATAGGTCAGAATCAACTGCAACAGCTTGATGGAAATAGCAAAAAGTAAGCCTCTGGGAAAAATAATCATATTTTTCACAGAAACTCACATTTTTATGAGAGTAGTTGTTTCCAGGCAGGTTTAAACGGCACATCTGTGTTCACCTCATGGGATCAACCTCTGGCTGTGCTTATGTCACTGGGAGTTTTGCCATGGACTACAGCAGGACAAGATTTTATTCCTTAGGAAATACTTAATGCTGCTTATCAAAGACATTCCTGTGCACATGTTGCAAATGTATTTGGCCAGAGCAGCAGCTGCAGAACAACTGGCAGAGCGAGAGAGGAGCAGAATAACTCCATGAATGGATTAAAAATATATCCCAAAACATTCTCACTGAACATGGATAGAAGTGAAGTTCAAGTGAGGCTGATTTATGGACAGTAGATGTTTGGGCTTTTTCCCTAGGCAGGAAATACAGTTTATGTGACTAGAAATACAAAGGGTCAGGTTTGCAAATTTCCTTCTGAGTGACCTGATAATCCTGATTAAGAACTGGAAATTCCACCCTGTGGTGCAGATGAACGAGTCCCACGGTTCTGGTGGCTCAGTCCATGGAACCTTCGTGCTTGAGCAATCTTGCTGTAAATTTCTGTTCCCTTCCATCACATTAAAATGTACAGGAGGTCGCTGGGAGATCCTCCCTTCACCCCCAGAGGACTGAGGTTTGTTGTGCATGCTGTGCAAAGATCAAAATAAATCCATCAAGCTGACCTGGGGAATGTTCTTCCTAGGAATTTACACCTGTATAAACTGAGGAGAAGCTGGGCAAATATCTGGATCTTCCTTAGAATGATTAGTGAGCAAAGTTAGGCTTGGAAGGTGTTGGGATCCCCATCACCTCACAGCCAGCCATCGAGCTTTAGGCTGAGGCTGAAGAACATCAGGAGAATGAGACTATTTTGGCTGCTTGCCCAGGCCTGGAGAGCTCCATCCTACAGCAAATAAACAGCTGGGGGACTTGAACTTTTAAAAAATGAAATGCAGTATGTACTTATCTTAGTTTCTGACTGGGGTAAGCAGATGCTGGCTTGCACTGAGGCAGAGGGATGCTTGTGGTTTAGAAAGAAACCCCAGGCAGATACCATGGTGACAAGAGGGATCTACGAAACTTGGAAGAGAAGGGGGAGGGTTGCAAAGTGGCTCCAGGTCATGGCTCCAAGGCATGGGCAGCATCTGGAATAGGGTGCTTGGGCTGGGGTGAAGGTGGCACTGCCCTTGGGCTGCAGGGATGCAGTGGCTGAGAACAGCTTGTTGATGTGTTGGAAAATGCTCCATTTTGTTAATTCCCATAAAAAGTGACTTTAGGGTGCCTCCTGAGAGCAAACCCCCGGGCACTGACCTTCCTGGCTACAGCAAGAAGTTGGGCAACTCCAGTATTGTTTCAGCTGCCCAAAGTATTGGAAAGAGCAGTGTGGCCAGTTCCTGTGAGAAGAATTTATCTCCCCCTCTTGAAGACACAGTTTCTGGAGTTACAGTATTTTGTCCAAGTAAAATAAAGAAGGATCTGGGCCCTCCAGGATGATTTGCACTTGAAATGTTACCCAGGGCAATACCTGGTTGGTCAGAAGGTTACTGCCCATACAGACTGTGGTCTGCTGAACCTTTCCTCTCCAGAATGATTTTGGGGTGCTGTTCTATCTCAACACAGCCTGACTTTTCTTGGAAAGAGTGGGAAAACTTGTATTTAATCCACAGCTTTTTCTCTTCCTTTGTGTTATGCTATTTATGTATTTTAGTTGAGGAAAATAGCTTTGTTCTCTTAAAAAAATTGCTTGTTTTAGTTTTAGAATAGCAGTCAGCAAAAAGACTCCTTTGTTAAATAATACCTGTGGTATATGAGTTTTTAAAGATAAAGAGCAACACACATCAGAAGCACCTGGATCCCCGAGGTCATGTTGTATTTCTTCTAAAGTAGTTTTTTATTTAAAGAATAAATGCCTGGCAGTATAAAGGCAGTGAAACAGCAATTAATGCTGTAAACTTTTAGTCTTGTCAGTTAATTTAGCTCTGTGTGCTAAACCATACAGGAAATAAACCTTCCTTTTATTGCAAACCACAGGGGCCT
This sequence comes from Margarornis squamiger, assembly GCA_035222235.1. Taxonomy (NCBI): domain Eukaryota; kingdom Metazoa; phylum Chordata; class Aves; order Passeriformes; family Furnariidae; genus Margarornis; species Margarornis squamiger. Next base: position 1,257,698 of record JAWWTY010000138.1, read on the forward strand.
CATGCAGCACGGTTTGTGCTTTTAACTCCTTTTCCAACCAGAGTTCACCTCGTCAGACAAACAAAACCAAACCTGTTTTGTCTCTGCTCTCTGTGCTGTGCAGGGCCAGCAGAAATCCACAGGCTCTGGAAAATGATTACAGGAGCAGCTGTTTCAATAAACACCCCGAATGCAGCCCTGGGGGTGTTACCTCAGGCTGGTTTCTCCAGGGAATATTATCCCAGTGCTGGGCAGATGTGGAGGGTGAAGGCACCGAGGTGGGACCTGTGCAGTTTGTGTCAGTTTTCACAGAATGTAGTTGCATGGACCTGTCCTGGGGTTTCTCTGAAGCTGAAGGAGCAATAATTCTTCTGGCTTTCAGAAAGAGACTGCCTGAAAACAACCAGATTCACAATCTGACAATGGGGGTGAGGTCCAGACTTGCAGCACTTTTTAAAGCTTCTGGAGCAAGCAGTTGAGTGGTCAGTGGCACTCTCAGTGTCTCTCCCCCCTGGTTTTCTCAGCCACATTGAAAACCTTTGAGTATTTAGGAATATGTCATATTCCAGAGAGTTTTCTGCATCTCGTGATACTGACCCTGATTATCTTGTTGGAGACCGGTCTTCTGTGTGGTAAATTGCTTAATAGCAGTTGGTGTGTAAAACCTGGCTGTGGGGCTGGGCTGGGCTGTGTTGATACTGTTTGTAGAAACAGCCAGAAATGATCCCTGAAAGTAAATAAGCAGTGATTTGAAAAAATAATTATTCCTGCTGACTAACAGTTTGGGAAAGGAAGCTCTGAGAGGTGAAGGGGAAATAGTTCGAGGAGTCTGTGACAGAGCTAGCTTGGACTTAAGGACTTTTTCTTTTATTTCCACATAGCAAAAGCTCCCCTTTCCCTGTTCTGTGCCTCAGGTAAGAGAGTACAGTGAGATGTTGAGGCTGGAGAGACACCAGGAATACACAGAACAGTTGTGCCAGCAGGGGCTGCTGCTGGAGCTCCCTCTGCTCAGCCCCTCTCTGAGCTGAGCATCCTGGAGCATCCCAAGGCTGAAGGAGAGGGTGAGCAGACACCTTCCCCTTCACGGCTATCCAGGCTGGCACTGCCTGGAAAAGGGGACATGGAGTGGTCAGGGAGAGCCCAAGTGCTGGCTCATGGGTGGGAATGCTCCCAGGTCCTGCCACTCTCATCTCTGTGCTGATCAGGAGCTGTTAGTTTGATCCTGGGCTTTGGGAGGAGTGGATCTGTTTGTTTTTATTTAACCAAGCACAGAGTTTGGATGCTGTGTCAAGGCACATGGAGACTTCCAAGGAAAGTCAGCCTGCCAAGCTCCACGTCTGCTGCAGAAAACAACTGTGTGTAATAAATGAAGAGCTCCTATTCTGCTGCTGCCTCTGCTTTGTTAGCAGATAACAGGGATAATGGAGCCTGTATTCCACAGGAGGAAGCTCGCTCTCTGTTGGTTTTGGACCACATGAGCAGTTTTCAGGCTTGTGAAAGTCAAATGCCACAAGACTGACTTAGAAAATTGCCAAGGGTCATTTATTTAGGGTTGTAGTGGTGATGTTTTCCTTTGGATGGTGACAGTTCCGGGGGCAGTGATGGTTCATGGCCAGTGTCAGTGCCCGTGGTTACAGCTCTGCTTTGCTATACATCAGTGTCTCTTTACATCCCCGTCTAAAGGAAGATAAAGGGAGGAGCAGGTCCGAGGGGACACCTTTCCAGATCTGGAACACTTCTCCCAGTGTTCTGCAGCTGGAAGCTTCATGTGCATTCACTGTTTTATTGTGTTCAGGCTCTTGAGTTATCTACAAAAACTAGATAGGGAGGTTTGGTGCCTCTGGCAGGAACAGCTCCAGTGCTGGCAGCCCCTTCCTGGGACATTTGGGTCCTTAATTCCTCCTTTGCTCTGCTGAGAATCTTGCGTTCCATGTACATGGAAGTACAGTGTAAAAAGGGTTGCTGTCAACCCATAAGCAAACCTCTATTTTCTTGGTTGATGAAGGAATGAGAGTTTAAATGTTAAAATCTTGCATTAAAATCCCTGCAAAGGGAAGTTTTGGCTGTGTGGGGATTGTTTAGTTTTGAAATCCAGGCAAATAATCCCACTGGGCATTGCTGTCACTTTTCACAGAATTCTAAAGAAAGGAAAAAAGGAAGGGAAAATCCCAAAGAAATCAAAAGGCAGTCTCTGGATGTACAGAGGGTCTGTGTTTGGGGAGATAGCCTTTGAACAGGCCATGACTGCTGTGGGGAAGAGCACTGGCATCCTGACTTGTGCGTGACTTTGACTTGTGACCCTCTTTAAGCACTTTACAGAATGAACAGAAGCATCTGTAGCAGAGTAGAGGGATGGTTCCTCTCTGGCTGTGGTGGGGACACAGATGGCCTGAGTGAAGGCAGGGTGTACCTGGTCTGCAGAGCCCTCCAGAACACTCGTGGGACCTTGTGCTGGGGGCTGAGCTGGGCTCTTGGGCAAAGCAACTGGAGGCTTTCAGTGTGGTCCAGGAGCTGGGCAGGCCAGGAGATGCTGCATGAGCAACTGAAAAAGTGCTGGGGAGCAGCCAGGAAGGAGGAAAGTTAAAGGAGAAGGTACAGGGTCACCCTCCTTTTCAGAGAAATCATGGAATCTCCTGAGCTGAAAGGAACCCACATGGATTAAGTCCAACTCCTGGCTCTGCCCAGGACACCCCAGCAATTCCATCCTGTCCCATTGTCCAGACAGTCCTGGAGCTCTGGTAGCCTTGGGGCTGTGACCACAGCCCTGGAGAGCCCGTTCAGTGCCAAACCACCTTTTCCTTGCAGACAAAAGATAAAGATTTTGATGCTTCAATAGGAAAAGAGGTGGGGTTTCAGCTGTCACACACCATTTTCATGTACTGGAACAAAATGTGAAGTTTATTAACTGGTACTTTCATACACAGTCTTCAGGTGTTGCCGATGATAAGCTGTTCTGTGTTAGAATCCTGGTGGCACCACAATGGTCCTTGACAAGGAGGTGTTAAAGGATGAATGGATTCACCCACGCACACTCCCCCAGCACTCAGATATTATCTGCTAAGAGCGGAATCTGACTGAAGCTGTGATAATACGTTGATCCTTCAGGTGCCTTCACAGAAAGTAAACCTAAAACACATTAAAAAGTCATCAGAGCTTTGTTAGGCAGTGCTGCTGCTTGCCAGAAGCTGGGCAGATATAAATAAGGAAATGTTACTTGTCCTCCTCCTTGGCTAATGGGTAAAGGAATCTGCTTTTGGCCAGTGTGGGAGGAAAGTAGCTAAACAGACACCGGATGGGATGCAGCAAGTCAGTTCTGGCCTATTTATGCCCTTTTAGTATCTTGTTAGAATGTGACTGTAGTAGAGCTGTGGTGGAATTGGCTGTACTGCGTGTGTGACACCACTTGAGTGATGCTCAGAAACCCTGCTGGAACATTGAACTCAAACCCTGTGTATGTTTAAATGAAAAAATCAATACCATTTGAGTCTGAATATTCAAATCACGCAGCACTAACAGAGGTGATTTGCTTCTGTCAACTTCTCCTGTGATCATGGCCACAACATGATTAAAGCCTTGGATTTTGCTAGCAGATGTCTGTCTACTTTTGTAGGTCCAAATAACAAATACCCCAAATCCTCGTGTGGTGTAACTGCCAAGAGCCTTTGGAATGCTGTTTCTGAGCAGTTGTTTTCCCTCCCCACCACACTCCTGATGGACTCTGTTCACAGCCCTGTGCACACACACCTCTGTTGCAGGGCTGTGACACCGAGTACTCACCTGGCTGGGAAGTCACAGAGTCCCAGAATGGTGGAGGCTGGAAAAGCCCTGCCAGCCCACGGAGCCCACCCTGTGCCCAGTGCCCACCCTATGCCCGATGCCCACCTTGTCCCCCAGCCCAGAGCTCTGAGTGCCACGGCCAGTCCTGCCTTGGGCACCTCCAGGGCT
>JAWWTY010000138.1:1261721-1309816 GCA_035222235.1 Margarornis squamiger
CCCCTGAGCCTCCTTTTCTCCAGGCTGAGCCCCCCCAGCTCCCTCAGCCGCTCCTGCTGCTCCAGCCCCTTCCCAGCATCGTTCCCTTCCCTGGTGGTATTTACACCATTACCTTTCCTGAATGGGTACCATCTCTGCAAGGTGCAGAAGTCCTGGCCTGGAGCACACAGTGTGTGCTGTCCCACCGCTCAGGTGCTGCTCCACAACATACATGAATGTGTGAGATGCTGCACTTGGTGTTCTCCTGTGCTCCTGAACACGATTAGGCTGAGGAGATAAATTAGGTAAATATATGAGGGGGAGTTGGGTCTACAAAGGCCCTTGGCCCTGTGAATCCTGACCCGCAGGAGTTTAGTACATGGAAGTGATGTTAACATTCCTGCTTGGTTCTTCTGGTAGGAGAACGCTTGTTGAATGCATGAGGGTCTTCAGAGTTGGGTTTTGTTGGTGTGGGATTTAACAAGTTTTCAGGCCTTGGGTTATCGAATGAGTGCACTTACAATGGCATTATAATCCATGAGAGAAGCTTTTCTTTTTGTTCTCATGAATCAGCTTTTTCCTTTATGTAACTTTCTATGGTTTCTGGAGCAAGTCGTGGTCTTGTTTTGGGAAGTGCAGACTTTGTCCTTTGTTCCAGTTATATTCTTGGCTTGTGCTCCAAAATCTGGTCAGTGGGGTGGTACCTTAGGCCTGGCTAAAGCCCCACTGCAGACAGAGCACGTGCTTCCAGATGTGATGCAACCTGCACATTAAACTGCAAAAACCTTTCGGTAGCTTGGGATTTCCCCCAGCCTTGCTCCTGAGTGGTGCTCCCTTTGCATCCTTTCACCCCAGGACTTTTTCCTGCTTTTAACAAGTGTCTCCCAGAACCACACGTGAGCAAGGGGAATGTGGTTGTTGCCCTCAGTGTGAGCCAAAGCTTGTGCCATCCTGCCCCATGTCTGGGGCTGGTGATGCTGATGCAGCTTGGGATCAGTGGTAAAAACCATGTTCAAATAAACACACTTTAAGCTGTTGGGGTCTAACCACATCAAACCAGGGCTGCTGTGGCTGCTGTGCAGGATATATGTGGATATGCCGTGGGCTTTCCCAAAGGGAGGCAGAGTCAGTACATGTGGAGCCCATCTGGACACTGCCTAATTTCTGGAATAAAAAAAAAGAGCAGCACAAGTCCAGCGTGAACTTTTCCAGCCTCGTGTGTGTGATTTAGGTCACGTAAGTTCACGGTGGTTTGCTGTGTTTGTCCTCAATCTCAGTCCCTACAGAGCAGAAGCCAAACATCGAGAGAGACAATGATGGCACTGCTACGTGTAATGCTCGGCTTAAAATAGCCAGAACAAAGACGAGCTTTGAGTTCTGTGATGATAATTACCCAGACCTAAAAATAGGCAGAGGTTCTACCAGGCAGAGAGAAGTAAGAGTGAGACAGGAATTGCTGGGAGACACCTGGCAAAGCTCTGATCGAGCTGGAGGCACCAACAGGTTTCCCCCCCTTTGACCACTGTTTGCAGTGGCACCACCAGAACTGGCACATCGGAATTTTAAGCTAATACGGGGGAGGAGGGGAAAGAGAAATCTGGCTTGTTCATAGAACTAAAGCCAACAAAAACAGTTCAGATAAAAAAATAGCTTCTGTAATATTAGAGTAAAACCAAGGAAAGCTCTGATGGAGGCGAGAACCGGGGCTGCCTGGGGTGTTTTGTCTCGGAAGGGAGGCTGGTTGTGCTGCTGGGGTGGAGAGCAAGCTCAGGGGGCCCTCAGGAATCCCTGACATTTAAATCCATGGCTGAGCTGCCGGGCTCTTTGACTCCTACAAATTATGTTGTACTGCGAGGCGAAATTCTAAGCGTTGTGCAGCTCATTTGCAAGTCTGAGCTTCTGCATTAGCAACTCAGGTGGGGAAGGCAAGGCCATTGTAGAAATTAGGTGAGAAATGTAAAAACCAAACTAAACCAAAAAACACACCATTTTTCACTCTTAATTCCTAGAAATGGCAGTGAATTGCAGCAGTGCTGGCCAGGCACAGCAGCAGAGGTAGCAGGTCCTGAAGCCAAGGGCACAGCTTAGCCCATGGGACACGAGTTAATAGTGTTGCCAGCAACTCAGCATTCCTAATGCTGCCCCATCCTTCCAAGGAAATCCACTTCCTGAGGGTTCTCACCTTGCTCCTGGCTGCCCATGGAGTTTGCTGAACATTCCTTATGCTGCACTTTTCCCATTTGCTGTTAAATTTCAGCTTATCAATCTTCAAAAGGCTCTGAAGCGTTTGAAGAACAGATAGGTACCAGTGTGGCCACAAACTGTAGCATCACCTGGAGTTTGGACTTCACCTCCTGCACTAATGATGAAGCAGCTTCTTTAAAATCATCAGTGGCATAAAATACAACTGGTTTAAAGCTGTAGTTGCTTTTCCTTATCTAGAACTCAGAAAGCTGGAATAGGAAATGGTAAAAAAAACCCTTTTAAAGGTGGTTTTGTCTTGAAACCGAATTGAGAAGTGTGTGAGATCTAGTTCTGCTGTAAGGCGTGGCTTTGCTGCTGTCCTGGTTCTGGATCCCAGCTGTGGGGTTGGGAGAGGCAGCTCAGGCTACGTGTTCAGTGGGAGCTGGAGAGGATCGTGGAATTGTTAAGGTTGGAAAAGACCTGTGAGATCATCAAGTCCACCCGTCAACCCAGCCCCACCACCATGGTCACCACTAACCCATGTCCTCGGGTGCCACATCCACACATGTTTTGAATGTTCCCAGGGATGGTGACTCCATCACTCCTCTGGGCAGCCTGTTCCAATGCTTTGCAACCCTTTCCATGCAGAAATTTTTCCTAATATCCACTCTAAACCTCCCCTGGTGCCAGAGCAGCCAGCAAGTTTGTTTTGTGACCAAAACAGCAGCACTCAGACTATAAACTTACTTCTGGTTCCAGTGGTCCATAAATAGATTTCCAAAACATGTCTATTGTCTAACAAGGGATTTATTTATAAACTGAAAAAATAACAAGACTTAAAAAAGCCAACACAAACCCCTTCTTGGCCAGCAGAGCAGACAAGATTGTTCTGTGTGTGTGCCCTTGTACAGCAGATGAGATGGAAACTTCTGGGAAGTTCAGTGCAATAAAATATTTAAAATAAGTATTTCCCTGCAGTGGGGGGTGGTAGGAGAGGTTGGCTGTGGGACAGTGCAGCATCATCCCTGCCTCCTTTCTCTTTATTATCTTCTAGTTATTTTTTTAATTTTTTTTTTTTTTCAATGAATAAAGATTCGGAGGAGAAAAAATAATAGTCTAAAATGTTGCAGTATTTTCTGGAAAATTTATTCTCACTTTGGGATTAGAAGTCTCTTTTTGATGGACTGATTTGTTGGAAAACCTCACCTGTTTGTACTTCTGGCAGCTTTGACATGGTTTGTCGTGTGTTACTGACATCAGTGATGGGAGTTAGATCTAAGAACAGTAAATTGAATTTTTCATGTGTATTCAGCTAAGGAATAGAACTTGTTCATGATTTTATACTCATTTTTATAATGTTATTTCACGCCCATGCTCTGTTGAAAGCTTAATGTTTCATCTTTGGCTTCTAACTGGAAAGGAAGAGAATCTTGCTACCCAATGGATTTTGTAGCAGAAGGTCACAGTGTGGTGCTGAGACTTCACTTAACCACAATAACTTGCCATAAAACTATTTCTGTGTCTGGAATAGACAGTGAAAGGCAAAACAAAGAGAAATTAAATTTATTTGGTTACATGTTCCTTTCAGTATTATCTTGGGGACATCGTCATAAAGAACAATGTTTCCACTCGCTGGAGCAATTGTAGCTGTTTCTCCCAAGTGTGTTCAGGCACAGAATCCAGGATGTGTTTCTGGCACAGGGGTAAAGGCACCTGTGAGCCAAACTGGCTTTCCCCAGGGTATCCTTGTTTCCCAGGCAGGGCAGTGGGCATCTCCAGCACGGCAGTACTGACTGCTGCTCCCACCCCTTCTCCTTCCACCCCTCTGTCACCATCCCACCTCCACCCTGGGATTCCCCCCTCCATCTCCATCCATCCATTTTACTCATTCCCCTCTGCTCCTGCCTGCAGCCTCTTCCCTTCCTTACAGCTCCCTGCCCATCCCTATCCTTGATTTCTCTGTTCTGGTGCTCCCATGTCTCCACGAGTCCTCCTGCCCCCGGTGCTGGTCCAGAGCCTCTGGCCCCTGCTGGGCTCCCCAGCTCCTGCGCTGACTCTCTGCACGTTCTCCACTGGTGTTCTTGGCCCTGCACGACGTGTCAGGAGCACTCGGAATAAACACGCATTTTGGTGTTTGCCAACTGCAGTGAGCTGTAGTTTAAAGGCCACAATCACTTGAGACATGACAGTTGTTTACGTGGGACGAGGTGCAGGATCTGGGAAGGCGCTGGCCGGTGTCCAGGGCTGCCCAGGCAGCCGGGAGAGGTTTGCTGGGAAGCGAGGGCTGCGTGTTGACAGGAGCATCCTGAAAGAAGGCTCCTCACTCCTTCCCAAACATGGGCAGCAGGAACCATCTCCCAGGCTGTCCTGAGGAGAACGTGTGCCCTTTTGAATAAGACAAAACACCCTGAAGCAGCAGCAGACATCTCTTGCTCTATTTTCAGCCCTTCCCTCCCAGTGGTATTCCGCTGCCTGGGCTTAATGGAAGTCATCTAAATAAAATCCCATAAAATAACAGGATCTGGCAGCTCGGTGTCCGTTTTGCCCAGCAGTTGGTGCTGTGTTTCTCTGGAGCATTTGGTGCTCTTGTGAAAGTGCTGCTCGTCACCTTGACCAGAAGACTTGTCTGAGGAGCTGAGAGGAAAACACTGCTGCTTAATATTCCAGTTTTTTTCATCTGACCAGAAAACTAGGATTGCAGACTAATATTCCTCATGTACCAACACCAGCTCCTTGGTTTTCCCTGGAGCTCTTGGGGGAATTACTTCCCTTGACCACAGACGGCGTGAGAGCGACACGGAGACCAAACTTCCATGTGTGCCTTCCAGCGGTGCCTTTTCTAGTGGAAAAAATGCATTTCCAGCTTTGCCAGTTCTTCCGAAACAAGCAGAGAGGGTTGTGATGGCCCTTCAGAGCCACGGCCGTGAATTTGGGAGCTGAAAAAATGACCCAGAGACTGTCCCAGTGTGAGGTGCTGTGAGCAGTGTGAGGGAGAGGGTGTGGCTGGGAGACAGTCAAAGAATCAAAGTGATTACAAAATTAAAGACACTTCTCAGGAGATCAAAATGCCGATTACTATTCAACTCAAAGCTCTTGTTTTATGTGGCAGAGCATGTAGCTTAATGGTAGAGTAGGTAAAAAGTTGGTTTTCTTTAAGTTCTTAATAATCCTGGGACATCTCAATATGTGTTCTCATTAAGCAGATGGTTTTGGACAAGTTAAGGACTGGAGACTATCGAAAAGTAGTTGGATCTGTAATTCAGACATTGTAGGAAAGCTTAATTAAAATCTGATGGGTTCAGGGAAAAAAAATTTCGATTTACTGCCAGGTCATACTGGCAGAGGAGTTTACAATTCCAAAGACCTTTCCCTTATTTTAGCCCTACATGACAGTTCCTGCAGGAAGCACTCACTCTTTTCTCCCTCTGAGCTGATGGAGAAAAGCTTCCCCTGCTCCTTCCTCCGGCTCTTCTTGAAAGCAGGGGGAGAAGCCTCTGACCCGTAGGGTAGAGTCTGCTGAGAAATGTTTTTCCATGAATTATTTCCTGGGGCGGTATTAACTCCTCCAGTTCTAGTTATTTTTAGCCGTGATGAAAATTAGCCACATCCTGCTGTCTGAGGGTGCCCGCACATGGAGCCCAGCGGCTGCTGTGCTGACGTGGGAGCAGGAATTACGGTGGCTGTGCAGCCCTGGGTTTGCCTTCGTGGGGAGAGCAGGACTGGGCCCCTGGTGCTGCACCAAGCCCAACACAGCCCTCCCGAGGTCTCACTGAACCTGGCTGTGCAGAGAGCGGCCAAAGACTGCAGGACATGCCTGAAGATTCCCTCTTTGCCTTTGCTGGGTGCTGCTCCCCAGTCCACACCTTCCAGGGCAGCGCTTTCCCCACGCTCCCACCTCAGCCCTCCTGTGGCTCCCAGTCTGGATGGGTGCTGTGGGTGCAGGGCTCAGCCCCTCCTGGTCTGGATGGGTGCTGTGGGTGCAGGGCTCAGCCCCTCCTGGTCTGGATGGATGCCGTAGGTGTGGGCTCAGCCCCACTGCTCCCACTCCGGATGGGTGCTGTGTGTGTGGGCTCAGCCCCCCTGCTCCCACTCCGGATGGGTGCTGTAGGTGTGGGGCTCAGCCCCCCTGCTCCCACTCCGGATGGGTGCTGTGTGTGTGGGCTCAGCCCCCCTGCTCCCACTCCGGATGGGTGCTGTGGGTGTGGGTTCAGCCCCCCTGCTCCCACTCCGGATGGGTGCCGTGGGTGCTGTGTGATCCGGGACACAGGCACCATATTTGGCTCCGGGCTGGCTGTGCCCTGACCCGGTGCTGCTCCGTGTTTTCCCGTGGCCGTATATGGAGCGGCTGCTCCGGGAGCTGGGGCTGACCTGAATTAGCACCAGTGCAACATCTGTATGAAACGCTGCTCTTGTGGCTCAGAGCTCATTAGATTAAAGCCAGGCCTTGGATTGGTTTTGTAGTGAAGGGAGTGATTTGAAGACGACGAATTTCCCATTATATCCCATTTTTTCATTGTTTGCCAGGATACTCATGGTTATAATTTCCTTTGTGATGGTAAAGCCGTGCAGAGGGAGAGCAGAGCATAAGCAGAACATCTCTGTGTCAGGAAGTCAGTAATTCAGAATGACAGTAACAAAAACCACCTTCCCTGTGCAAAGCCAGCATGGTGTTTGCTGCACAGATCCTGCTTTTCCCTTGGATGCTGTGTGAGTGCACAAGGGTGGGCAGCATCAGGTGTGGGACCTCAGCCAGGCTCCCTGACACCAGTGGGAGTGGGGGACGAGGGACCACAGCTCTCCAGAGGTCGTAGCTGCTGCTGCTGCTGACACCCTGAACACAGTGGAAGAGGGAGTTTTGTCCAAAGAAACATGACCCAAAATTGCCGTGGGATCTTAGAGTTAATGGACTTGGTGAGATGTCTTGGTGGACAAAAACCTGGTTATCTGGGAGGGAGGTGGTTCAGCCTGTGCTAAAGGAAGCAGTTTGTGCCTCAAATGTGCCTCAACAAACTGCACTGCACCTGTGAAAACAACACTGCCCGAGTGAACTGTAAAACCTGGGCAGCGCAGCCTCTGCGGGGCCCTGCTCACACCTCTGCTGCTGGGGGCACCTTCCAGGTTCACAGAGGGACAGTGTCCTTAGTCTTCAGCCTGTTAAGTTATGGAGGAGCCAAGTCAGGGCTCAGATCTGACCCTTCAGGAGATACTTTTTGATTCTAAGGATTCCCTTACCACAACCTGTTTCGCACCCCTGGTTTCTGTATCACACTCTGCAACTGCAGCAAAGATGGTTTGACTGATTTTGTTTGCCTTCTCTCCCCCGTCCCTCTTTTGTGACAGATTAAAAAGCAGCAACAAGATGTGTTAGGCTTCTTGGAAGCCAACAAGATAGAATTTGAGGAAAAGGACATCGCGGCCAACGAGGAGAACCGGAAATGGATGCGCGAGAACGTGCCCGAGGCCAGCCGGCCGGCCAGCGGGAACCCCCTGCCCCCCCGGCTCTTCAACGACAGCCGCTACCTGGGGGTGAGGCTCCCGGCTCCCTGCCCACCCCATGCCCCTCCTTGCTGTCCCCCCGTGCCCATCCTGCTCCTCTTCCTCACTGCCACAGCCTGGGCTCCGCTGCGTGACCTGCGAGGCAGGCCGTGGCCAGCTGTACCTCTGGGAAGGGGGTGGAAGGTGTCAGACATTTCCCCTCCTCCTGGGCTTTTAATAGTAATTGATTCTTGAATATTCCAGAGCCACCACAGGGCAGGTTAAAATTTGGACCTCCTGTGCAGATGCCACCTTGCAGTGTATATATAATTTTTCTTCCCTGTGGGTTTTTTGTGCTCTTACGGCTCTCAGTGTTCATGGGTTTTTTAATTTTCCTGATTGTGAACTAACACCTCACAGAAACTGGCCCTGTTGCAGCAACCTTACATTCTGTAGCGAGTTCAGAGATGTGTTCTGCCCAGGTGTGGATCCCAGATCATACGAAGTCATGTCTGCCACGATCATAAATCAGTTTTCTTCTTGGGATCAGCTCTGTGTGCTGCTGGCAAAACAATGGCTGCTGTGGTCCACTTGCTGCAGTGCCTCAGACAGCTTAAAACTCATGTTGCAAACACAAATCCTACTGGTAATTATTTTAATGCTTGATCAAAAGTAAGTTGCCCTGCAGTATTTGTACTCAGCAGGCCATGCTTGAATGATTATTAGATTAACTGTTAGTTTTATTTTTAAAACTTAATATGCTCTGAACAGAGCTCGCAGTGTGCATTCCTCTGGTCCTTTTGAAGTCTGGTTCTGACCTGCAAAGTCTGTAAAGTCAGAACCTGCCAGCACTGGACCTTTGTGAAGCGATTCTGTGCCTAATGAAAGAAATTACTCTCATTGTGCCAGGAATTTTTCTTGCTTGTAATAGAAGCAGAACTTGAAACAATATCCGCAGTGAGCTATTGTACCACTCAGCTCTCAAAATTTACTGACTGTGGTTGTGACGTGGAAAAAGGTTGGTTTGGAGTGACAAATGTGAGGACAAATGTTAGCAGAGATGCTTCTCATGCACCCCCCAACTGCACCCCATGACAGTTCTGAATGCAGGAATTTTGGGGAGGGTAGAGGTGCTTCACACCAGTTCTTGCTATGGGCTTATTTCATCCCCAAAATTTGGCTTGATGTCACTTGGAATTTTTGAAGTTTGGTCAGTTTATATTGCTGGATTCGGGTTGCTACAGTTCAGCTTCCAGGGAGGTAAAAGTTAATTCTGTGCCCAGAATTTGAACCTTTTTCTGTCTTTATCTGATGCCTCTCAAGCATGAACTTCCCTGTTTGTTCCATCTGATGCAGCACAACTGGCAGAGGAAAGAGCAAACTGACTTTCCTGGCCCGTGCACAGCAGAGAGGCTGGAAGTGGAGATGCTGTGCAGGCTGGCAGGAGCACTGCTCCTCACTCCCAGGAATTCCTTTCCTGGGAGATGCAGTGGAGCAGGCTCACAGACCATGCACCAGCAAGATAAACAAGCCCTTTGTTATCAAGCAGCCCCAGTCCTGTCAACGGAAAGGCTTCAGGGAGGATTTGCCATAATCATCCACATTTTTATCAAACTGGTACCCAAATGCTGCGTGTGCAAATCCAGCAATAATTTGCCATCCCTGATCTCCAGGCAGCTGGAATCTTCTGGTCCTTGTACTTTGCTCTGTTCCAGCTGCAGCAGCCCCTCTTAGAGCTGCCCCTCTCTGCTGTTTTCACACAGTGTTTGCTCTTTCTTAGGCTCTTCCCCAGCAGACAGCCACGAGTCCAGAGCTGTGTGTCTCAAACAGCAGCTCTCCCTGACTCCAGCCTGAGACTGAGCTGCTGCCTTGCCTTGGGCTCCCCAGCCAGGACTCCTGCATCCAAACATTTCCCAGGAAAGCTGGAGGAGGCTGGTGCTGTGCTTCAGTTAAAAAGGGAGAGCCCAAAAGTCATAGGACAGATCTATGCAGAGTTCAGAAGTCAGTGAGGGAATTCTGTGGTAACTTGGACAACAGTGGGCTTGCACTCTGCCTTCCTTTGGTTGGGGTTTGGTATTTCTTCTGTTGTTTAATTGTTTTTACCTTAATTTTCCTCTGTGTGTGTTTAGGGCAACTCTAGTGCACTGTGAGTACAGTGAACAGTGCCACCCCTTTGCCTTCACTTGCACTGACTAATCCTGAGTGGGAAACGTGATGGGAAAGGTGTACTGTGAGTGTAAAGGTTGCAGTTGAACTTTTATCTTGTTGGGACAGAGAGTAAAATTCCCAGCTTGTCCCTTTCCAGCCAGCACAGCTGGCGTGGTGTCAGTGCTAATGACAAATACCTGAGGTGACACTGCATTTTGTATTCAGCAGTTGGTGTGGGTCGGGTGACACCCCAAGCTGAGCTGAGATCATTTCTGACAATCCCTTCCTCTGTGTTTTGCTCCCCTCCCTGACTCCCACGGTGAAGGACTACGAGGCTTTCTTCGAGGCGCGGGAGAACAACGCGGTTTATGCGTTTCTAGGCTTGACTGCACCACCTGGTTCAAAGGTAGGTGAGCCCCTTCCTCACAGGGCACCTCTGCCTGCATCACACCTCCTTCTTGGCTCATAGTAGGGTGTGTTACTTGTGCTGAGGTTGCCCCAATCAGTCTGTGAGATCCTCAGTCTCCAGAGGCTTTCAGGCTTCAGCTTCAAAAAAGGAGTTAATATTTGCACTGAAAAATGCATAAGAAATCTAGATGAAAAAAATTGTCACAGCATCAGAGAATGTTTTCAATTCAGTGAAAAAATTTAATTTATGTGAAGTTTTGATGAGATTTTTGTACTAGAAAATCCCTGGGAACCAGAGTTGCTGTTTCTGAAATAACATGGTCTTGCTTCAGAGTAATTTTTTTCCTCCAGCTTGTTACCCAAAGCTTGTTTTCCTTTCCCAATTACAAACGGTGCTGCTGCTTTGCAGATGCAGTGGGCTGGAATTCTCCTTTTGATGTTGATAGGATAGGACAAGCCTGCTTTATACGTTTCACTTGACAGCAGCAGGATCCTCCAGGTCACTTCCAGCTTCCTTGTTCCAGCGGATAAACACGCCACTTCCTTTCAGCTCTACTCACGTACGAGTCGAAGGTCGTGCTGTGCACATCACCAAGAGACCTAATTTTAAGGGTGGATGGTGACCCATCAGCAGTGAGACTTGCAGGTTGTGGGCCAGACTGAAGCAGTTTTAGAAGCCAAACTAATTTCTAGCACTGACGGGAATGGTGTGATGAGGAAAAGCTGCCTCGTGCAGAAAGCAGAGCCTGGGATCGGTGCCTCAGTTCACATAGTGCCACAGTCCTGGGAATCCCAGGGAAGGTCCTGGGAACATCTGCACAGCAGAGTGTGCAGGCTGGAGCCAAGGAGGGAGGAAGCAGCCCTGAGACTGGGGGATGCAGGGAAGCTCGTGCCTTGCCCCGGGAGGGGCAGTGGGCCCAGGGAGCAGCTGCTGCCATGACAAATCAGGTCACCTGTCTGTGGAAGGTGCGTCAGCATCGCTGCTGCCCGACCTGCAGGAGCACAGAGCACAGGGGGGCAGAGCCCTGCCTGTCCTCAGGGCTGCTCCAGCTCTGTCCTCACCTAAGGCAAGGCTGAATTGAAACAGCAGGGGTAGGACACACTTGGACTCTGCTGAATTTCCATGTAGCATGGAGCTGTGGATGATAAATAACCTTTGCAGGAGTGACCTTGTAGCCCCTGCATCCTGCCCTTGGGCTGGCCTTGGGAATCCCTCCCACAGGCAGGAGGTACAATCAAACTGATTTCCTGCTGCTGAGGAGGAGACATGGATTTATAAGTGCTGATGTTGGCATTTATGGTGTAGCTGAGTGCAGCTTGGATATAAAACTGTAGGGAATGGCATTGCATCTGCATAAAATGGAAGGAGTCTGGGATCAGCCTGCGTGTGATTGGAAGGAGGACCTTGGCACGAAACCTCCATTCAATGCCATTATGAGGGATTTGGGAAGTTAGTTGGCTCTGAACACAAAGATTTGATATTTAATGCTAAACAGGAATGGCTCAGAAGTGAGCATGGAAAATCCAGGTAACTTTTCTGAACCCCAGTGAGGGTTTGGTTTGTGCTTTGGACTCAGAATCCAATTGGATCTACAAACCCTGGGAAAGGCTGGCACTGAATTCATCTTAAATATACCTATTTGGGTTTTAAAGGGAGAGGACTTTGTGAGTTAAAAGCTGTACTTAACTACTTCTTTTTTAAGGATTTAAGGACTGAGAGGATGCTCAGTGAGGGGCCTTGAGAGAGAAATAAGGAAAAGTGTGGGAGAGGGACACTGTCAAAGCTGGAAAGCGGAGCCTCTCCCAAGTAACTTGCAGGACCACACCCAAGGAAAGGGAGTTTGACCTTCAAGAAAAATAGGTTAGAAGGTTCTTCGAGTTACCTGTACCCACCTTCCTGGGGATGAGGGAAATACCAGGAATGCTCTCCAGCTCTCCACTGCCTGTTCTGAAGAGAAGTACTTTGTCTTGCAAATACAAAAGAGCAAAGTGTCACTATTGCAGTGCCCACGACTGGTTAATGGAGTTGTTACAAAGCCAAGGGAACTTTCTCCTCTTTCCTACCATTCAAAGAGCCACTTGTCTTTCAGACAGTATCAAACATCCTGCTTCTTTGCAGGCTTTGTAGTTCCTTTTGATGTTCCCCTCACTCTCCACCTGCCTTTTGTGCCCGCAGCTGGGGTGTGCTGGCAGGGCAGTGGTGCAGGTGCCACCCCACAGCAGAGCACAGCTCAGCCAGGCTGCTCCCACCACCCCACTGCAGAGGCAGCATGGGGGCAGAGAGCCAGGGAAACCACACTGAGCCACCCCCTCCAGGAAAAGGGAGATCTGCGTGGCCCTTCCTGCAGGCTGGGCTCACCCACTGGGTCCCCTCTCTCAAAAATCTTAGGGACTTCTTGGAAATTCCCCTCTCAGTCCTTTCTCTTCTTGTGTTTTGTTTGTGTAGCAGTGCTGGCTCATGGTGACAGTGGTGTTGTTGAGTCTGTTATCTTGAGTATTTCTGTGCAGTCACAAAAGCAAACAGCTCCATTACATAAAGGTTGAGTTTGGCAGATGTTGAACTTTGTCCTTTCAAATAAACCAGGCTGTCCCCGCTGAGGTGCTGCACTGAGGGCACTGGGACTGGTATTCATCTCTTTGTAGGCCATGTTCCTGCTAACAGGTAATTAAATTAATCTGCAGTGAAAAGTACACTTGGAGAAACCATCCAGAAGGAAATTCCTTTTGCATTTCTTGTCATTCTGTTCCCATTTGTGATCACTTTAAAAAGGCTGAAAGACACCTGAAAAATGCAGGTTATTGTTTCGCAATGTTCCTTCTGAACATCCTGAGAAAGCCCTGATACATGTAATTCTCTTTTGCTGTTTCAGGAAGCTGAAGCACTGGCCAAGCAGCAAGCGTGAATTTCAACTGCCTTAAATGTCTGTAAAGGGAATTTCCACAGCTTTTTATAAAATAGTCCAACTGTCTCTGCTTCAAGAAATGTAGATGTGATTTCTAACGTTTGATTGGTGCTTGCAGCATTCACTGTACGTAACCCAACTGAACCCAAGTGGAGGTGTGAGCTCGGGTGGGGAGCAGGAGTGGGCTGGGCTGGAGCCAGAGGCTCAGGAGGCAGAAGCAATCAGATATGAATGATTTCCCTTAGTTTAAACTCTCCTGGCCATTCGTCCGTTTTGTGTAAACCTAAAGAAACTATTTTAGTACTAATAATGCAGCTGGGTTTTACCCAGAGAGCCAACTATTTAATCAGCATCTAAAACCTCGTCAGATACTAATTTAGTGCCTGAGTTGCCTCAAAAACGTTACTGAATTACACAGTAATTGTTTGGTGTCTTTCCTGGTTTCAGATGGAATTGTAGGTGGTACCGTGTCATATAACCATTGTAGTCGCTTTGGAAAGTTGTGTTTGTTCTTTTGTAGAATGGATATTTAAGACTTGTATTGTTACACACTGTACAGCTGATAAAAACCCAACAAACCCATGTGTTTTTCATTCAAGTGATCCGAGTGGGCTCCTCTAACAAAAAGGGATGTGGGCCATGGACACAAGTCCCTCACAGCTGCCTAAGCACGAGCGATGACACCTCTGTGGGCAAGACTCAATGTTGCAAACAAGCCAAAACAGCCAGAAATGGCATTTCCTTACCTGTGTAAGGGTGAAAGCCTTTAATGTATTTCTCTACAAAAATCCCAGTTCACACTGCTTAGAGCATTAAACATCTCACTGCATGTTCAAGTAGCCATTAGGTTCATACAGTATTTTTTAAAATGAGGAAATAAATGTTTGAAGAGCAAAAACTATTGTAATTAAGCAAGACTTTCTTTTTAAGGTTTAAAAACTTCTTTTTTCCACTGTTATTGCCGTATCATGAAGCTATCATAGGAATTGCAACTCTGTCAAAGTGTCTTGTACTGGTGAATTTACCACGTGCAATATTAACCTGTGTGTTCTCCCAGTGCTCAGGAGGGAGCCTGTTATTCCTGGCCATATTTTAGTTCCTGATTTATCTTTCTGGGAGCCTGGGAGGCAGTTTGAAGCTTGTGCTTATGAAAGCACCACAGTATCACGAGGCAGAGGGATGGATGGATTTTGCCTTACCTTAAAGAAAACACAATTGTGCTTTTTTATTAATAGGCTTTATCAGGAATTACTGAAATCCTGTGACATTAAGATCTTTTGAAGTTGGAAGTTCAGTCATTGTAAATCCAGCATCAGATTTTTCTTGTTTACTACGATTTCATCTTTCTGAACGAGGTGATTTTTGTTTCTTAATATTGGCCTAATCCTTCTCTGTGACTAAACTCCTGGTCAGGTTTTTGGGAACTCTGGAATACTAAGTGGGATTTGACACACAAGTCTCTGTACCCACACCAGTTTGCTGTGTTTCCTGTGCAAGTGTGGTGAATTACAGCCATTATATTGGAGGAGCTGTAATTAAAAGTCGCTGCCAAATTCTGTCAGTTCAGCAGCCCAAAACATTCAGAAACGAGGTCAATCTCTGTCTCAACAGTCAAGAAAATTGCCAAGTTTAAGAAAGCAAAGTCACTCCCCTCGTCTGTCCCCCCCCCTGCCATATGGGAGCGTTCAAACTGTATCAGCATTCCTAAGCCAGCTCTGGGAGCCAGGCTGAATTATTCCTTTGTCTGGGGAACAAGGCACCAACACAAACTGAAAATACCGAAAATCTCTTTGTTGTGTGGGTAAAACTTGAGTTTTTTGATACAGATCTCTTGCATGACTTTAGGGGTGCCAGGAATCTGTTACCTCTGTGCTGTATTTCTGTTTCCATGGGTGCAAGAACTGAATTTGTTCTTTTCTCTCTTATTTTTTTCCTCTGTAGAAGGCAGGCATTGAGGATTTAAGCTGTATATTAACCATTCCTGTATCATTCCAATAAAATTGTTTTAGAATGCTTTCTCACACCATTGACTCGTGTGCGTGTTTTGTTCATGTTTGGAGTTTTAGGCTGGAAGAAGAGGAGTTTTCAGATGAAAACCCTGCTTTTTAAAAGCTCAGGATTCATACAAGGTGAACATCATGAATCCACTGCTGCTGTGGGTGAATCTGCTGGCTTGGATCTCTCCCCTGCTGCTAAATGGGGTTTAATTACTAAATGGATTTAATTTAGGATACACCTACCCAAAATTGTCTGGAAGGTTTGGGCTTTGTTTCCTCATTAACTTTTCCCACTCATCCCCCAAGGCAGGTGCACGTTGGAAGCAGCCAGGGCAGCAGCTGCACCCCAAGCCCAGAGAGCTCTCCCAGCCCTCTCCCTGCTCTTCTACGAAGTGTAATTAATTAGCTTTATGCTGCTCTCAGCAGGGAACTCTGGTATTTAATATTTGTGTGGCCACAGAGCAGTCCAGGATAGATTTTTACCTTCCCTGTTTTCCTGGTACATCAGAGGCACCTCCTTCTCAGCTTTATGTGCTCAAGTTTTGCACCTCTTGGAAGATCTGCAGAGCTCCAGGAGTCACATTCTCAGCTCTGACCTGCCCTGGGATTTGCCCAAATCCCACATTCAATTCATATCCTCTGGAGGAAACCAATAACCCCATTTTTAAAGCAGTGGTTTGTGATTTTTACAGGATCAGTTTCTTTCTGTGTGAACAACTAAAGCACAACCAGGCAGTCTCAGTCACACTGATGCCTTTTCAAGGTGATTATTGCTTCTCTCTCACACTTGCCCTCCTCTGGTGTCTTTTCCCTAAGAGGGGGAAAGGGTTTTGGATGCCATTCCTAAATTGAAATGAATCCCATTTACTTCCCCTGTGCATCCACTTCACTTGTACAACCCAGAAAAAAAAAAAATCACTGGTTCTTGATTTATAAAAAGTCTTAAGCCCCCAATTGTTGTTCCTTAATGTAAATTTCAATACAGATAGTTTCCCAAAACCTGTCTACAGCCCAAGCTCTGTGTGTGCATACAATGTGTCTCTCTCTTGCTGTCCAGGTTACAGCGTTGTGTGCTGTAAAATAAACTTTTCTACCAAGTCATGTGGCATTTTACTCATTTCTCATTTCATCTCAATCTCCAAGCCATGGAAAATCCTGGAATGTCTCATTATATCCCTCAGCTCAGGCTCCATGGAAGGGTTTGTGTTCCACCTGCCCTGTACCCACACACAACAATCCACCCCACAAAGAAACCACTCCCGAGTCACCACCTTTCAGTGTTTGCCCTGCAGAAATATCATGTGATTTATCCATGGCATGATAGGATGCTTTGGATGGAAATGTCCATTTTGAAAGTTTTGACATTTATTATTAAATTTTGGGCTGTATTAGTAAACTTTTGGGAGCACAAAAGGATTCTAAAGGTCTGAGTGATGAAGTTGCTGCAAAATACATTCATTTAGTGTAGTGTGGCCATGAAGGATCACAAATGGTCCTGTATATATTGTAGTAATAGAAAATGATACATTATAGGTAGTAGTTATATATATATATATATACACTATATAGCAATATATAGTAATTCCTTGTAGTAATTCCTTATATATATGAATTATATATAACGTGTGTATATATATAATGTACACACGTGATATAGCAATATATAATCCCTTATAGTAATTGCTTCTCGCACAGGTTGGTTTATTGAAGATATCAGGAACTTGGCCATTTCTTCTTTTGAAGTCGCTTGGTGTTTCAAAATCCTTAAATCAAAGGAAACCAGCACTGAAACTCCCGGTTCCTTTCAGAGCGCTTTACCCAGCACGCAGGGCAAGTTATTTGGTGTTTATGCAACAAAAAGCCATCAGATAACACGGTTTATAACCCGGGTCCCGCACGGAGCCCTTGAGAGGCCGCGGCCGCCATCGCTGCCGCCATTGCTGCCCCCGGCGCCGCCGCGCGCGTTGCTGCGGCAACCGCCAGCCACTCAGCGCCCGCGCCCGGCCCGCCGCGCCCTTCCATTGGACGTCGCCGCTGTCAGTCA
Source organism: Margarornis squamiger (assembly GCA_035222235.1). Lineage (NCBI taxonomy): Eukaryota > Metazoa > Chordata > Aves > Passeriformes > Furnariidae > Margarornis > Margarornis squamiger. The sequence goes on from JAWWTY010000138.1 coordinate 1,278,860, forward strand.
GCGCGCGTGCCCGCCCCCTCGGGTACTTAAGCACGAGGGGGCGGCGCTGAGGGCCGTGTGAGGGGAGCGGGCAGTGTGAGGGGAGCGAGCTGTGTGAGGGAGTTATTAGGGCATAAGTTGCGTTTTAGGTTTATTTTTGTGACTGTAACGGGATCCGTGCCCTGTGCCTGCCATTGTGTGGGGCAGTGGGCGGTTTTCTCTAGTAAAGTCCTGGCCCGTGTGGGCACCGAGGGCTCCCCGGGACTGCCCAGAGCGGTGCGGGCAGCTAAACCCCAAAATAAAGGACTCGAGGCAGCTGTGCCTGGAAACAAACCAGCAGCCGAAACTGCCAGTGTCTGTCCCGTGTTTACATGCAGGTAAAATGTTCCGCTGTGCTGAGAGAACAAGCTTTGCATTCAGCGATATCTGTGTGTGTGGCAATAACCCATGCTGTGGTGTTTATCTTCTGCATATATATGTATCTTTCCCATACATTCCGTAGGCATTGAATGCTACAGTAATCTTTTTTACCTCTGTTCAACACCCCTGCCTTGCTGGTTCCCCCAGCTGTGCTCAGCATCTGGAATAGCTTTGCTTCTGGATTTGTTTTTCTATATATAATGGAATTAGTTTTCGATGGAATTGACAGGAATACACCGGCTCCCTTGTGTACTGATGCATTTAACACTTGAATCCCGGAATGGTTTGGGTTGGAAGGGACTTTAAACCCTGTCCCTGGAAGGGTCTCCTTCCCTGGCCTTGAGTGCGACTGAAATGGGAGCTGGTTTGGGTTTAATCTCACAAGAGGAATTATCTGGCTCGGTTTCCTTGTCTCTGTTCCTTTTGTGTCCTGTTGGAACAGCTGCCTGGGAATTCCAGCTGCAGCTGGCACTAATTAGAGGCTTGGACAGAAGTTTCCAGCTCCTCGGGACTGGAACCACCCTGGTCCCTGCCCCGCCACCCTCCGGCCACTGGCTCTGATGAAGCCCCAGCCACCCCTTCTGTGCAGAAATTAGTCATGTAAAGGGATTAAACATGAAGTAATTTTAAACAGCTTTTAAATATGAAATGAGTTTTATATAAACTTGGTGGGAATAAAAGTAGCTGTAATGCTGCCTCCGTAAAAACTGGAGCCTTCTGTGAAGTCCAGGTGATGCGGAGGGAAGAGGAGCAATTTTAGAGACTCCATTGGACCTCAATGGCCAGAGTTACTTCAAACCTTAATTAATTTCTAAGGCACAACGTGGCTTCCCACTGCCAAGGGCAGGGATAGATGGGATACTGGGAAGGAATCCTTCCCTGGGAGGGTGGGCAGAGAAGCTGTGGCTGCCCCATCCCTGGAAGTGTCCAAGGCCAGGCTGGATGGGGCTTGGAGCAGCCTGGGATAGGGGAAGGTGTCCCTGCCCATGGCACTGGATGAGCTTTATGTTCCCTTACAACCTAAACCATCCTGTGAATGTTATTTTTCTACCAAAACATGTATGATGAGTTGCAATCAGTGAGCTGCTGTAAGGTTATCTTGACACTCCAGTTTTATTTTACATTTGTGTCTCACCCCATCATTAAACAGTGCCTTTCTAGGACCCTTTGTCTAGTACTTGGATGAGATTCAGCTTCTGATTTATTGGGGTTTTTTTATCATCTGAGAAAGAGGAAATTTAGAAAAGGCATCAGCAGAAAACTGCAGGCTGTGTATGGGCTGGATCTTGTGCTGGTGGCTCAGCTTGAGCTTGTAAAGGACATGCTAAAACCACTGTGGGAGAACCACACGTGGGCCGTTGAGCCAGAGACAGTTTTTGAGCCCAGAAAAAATGGGTTTAGTCAAAGAGCAAGATGATTGTCCACAACTGCCCCTTGGCTGCTGCTTCTTCCACAGTGGCAGAGTCTCCAATTGGTGTGTTGTAAATGGGGTATTTCATCACAATCTTGATGACACAAAGTTGTCAAGTTCTTCTCCGTGAGCAGAATGTCACAAGACTCCAAGTTTAGCCGTGTCTCCAAAGGGGAAGTGGTGGGAATGACACAATCAGTCAGCTGGGTGGTGCAGCAAGGCTGAGCTGCTGCCAGTTTGGTGGAACTGGTTCCAGTCTGGACCAGCACAGCCCCTCTGATCCTTGCGTGTGCCCTCTTATGGCAGTGCCGACGGGTCGGTGTCACCCCGCGGGTGGGGAGGGCTCGGCTCACCTTCCAACATCCTCTTTGAGGCCTGGCCTTGCTCTGCGATCAAAGCCCGCGCCCTTCCCGCTGGGATCACTTCTGTTTTACAGGGGGGACAAATGGGGAAGCGCATCATGTGTGCGTCAGGCTTTTTCCACACAGGCACCACTGGAGGCAGAGGGTGCTGCCCCAGCAGCAGCGCTGGGAGAACTCTGGCCTCGGGGAGATCCACCTTGACCCCTCTGGGCTTGGTAAGTCGGACTTCTTGGGCCTTTCTTTTTCATTTATGCTTTGTTCCAGAATGCAGGAGCCACTTACTTCATTTGAGTGTTACTGAGATTAACCTATTTTAGCTCTGCATGAGCATTTTCAAAGCAGTAAACCAAAATGTAGTAGCAGGGAAGGAGCTGGGTACCCTGAGGTCTTACAGACCAGGGTAAGGACCTGGTTACCCATGTCCCACAAGGAATGCAGCATTCCAAATTCCATTGACCTTCAGCAAGATTTAGACTGCCGAGTGCCCTTCTCTTTTTGGAAAATGGTTTTCTAACTCCCTCAAGTGCTTGAGAATGTGTTGTCCAGCTTTTTCACATGTAAATGACTCTGTAGATAACCAGCTATGCTGATGTAGCCTGATGTGCTGCCTTTCGTCTCTGCTATGGCCTCCAAATTCCAGGATTCCTTCAGCTCCAGGGAGGGAACTGCCAGTCAGGCTAAAAGAATCCCCAAAAGTTAAAAAACCAAAGATTGTGCTGAGCAAATGTGTAAATTTAGGAGGGAAGGTGAAAATTTCCATCTCTCAAATAACTGGAGTTTGAGAGTGGCTTCCTGGAAGGAGCACTGGGATTAAAAAGGGACCCAGTGCATTGAGTTTGAAGTAACCCAGAGTGTAGGGTTTGGATAAAAATATTGAGCCTTAATTGTCCATCATGTAAGTGGAGTTTGGGGAGTAAGTGGAGTAAGTAAATAAATGGAGACCATGCCAGAACATTGTTTTTTGGGAGAGCTACTATGTGACACCCCCTCAGCCCTTGCCTGTGCCCCCATTTCAAACCATGAGCACACTGTGGGGGTGTGAACGTGCTTGATTCATACAGAGATTAAAAAGATGTTGGAAGGACAGAATGGCTTCCTTGTGTTCATCTTTCCTCCTCATCCATTAGACAAGTGGTGATCTCCTCAGTGAGTTTGGGTCAGACTCTGCTCTAAATGGGAGGATTCCCATTGATTTTAACAGTAGGTGAATTGAAAGGGAATAATAAGGAATTATTAAAGCAGGGGATTATTTTGAGACACTTATGTCTTCACTACTTATTGGGGAAGACAAATTAACTATTTATATCTCTTAAATTCATCATGAGGAGGGACTCTAAACATACTTGTCCATGTGGACTGTCTTTTGGATGCAGCTTTATTATACCTGCAGAACTCTCAGCAGCTCCTTGGAACCTCACAGGAGGGCTCAAGGCAGAAACCACCTCTAAACTGGAATTTGATCCTTATTTCCTTCCTGTGTCACCTCTTTAGCTCTTAGAAATTGTTCTGTTTCAATGGAAAACAATGATAGCTTAATGTTTGCTAAAAATAAATAGAGAAAAAATAAAAAGAGAATTCACAATATTTATAAAATGTGCTGCTGTCATTATTATTCTCTGCCTCTCTTGCAGTCCCAGGGCTCCATGGCACTCTGGTGATCAGCCTGTTTCTCCCACTTGTCATCATGTTGGCAGAAGGCATCTTAACAAGGCTCATCTATAAAGAAAGCTGTCATCAAGATAAGCCTCACAAATCCCCTGCATCCCAAAAGGCTAAGGAGGCAATCTGGAGACAGAAACTTGTAGACATCCCAAAAATCAAAGGCTTTGCTGATGGATGTGAGAAGCAGGGTGAGATCTCAGCCAGAAGCAGCAGAGCAGACCCCAAAAGTGACCCTCACTGGGACTGCAGAGGAGAGGAGCCTGCAAAGGATGAGGAACAGCAGGTTAAAGGACCTGTATCCCCAGCTTTGCACATCCCCAGGAGGAGCCAGAGCCTCAGCCAGGTAGATTTGTACAGATCCTGGCCATGCAATAGCATTTGCCAGAACTACCCTGACCTGCACATTGGGGGGGACCGAGTTGGGGGCCACACGTGTGACTCGGGCTGCGTGTTGGACCACGCGTGTGAGGAACTCCCCAGTGGCCCTGTCCTGCTGTCCGTAGATATTCCCCTGGGCCAGTCCCCTCCCTGTGAGCATCCTGGAAAGCCCAGGGTGACATCCCTGGCTGGAGCTGGAGCTGAAGATGCAGAGAGGAGCATCGTCCTCTGCGAGGAGCCCCTTTCCAACTCCATGCTCAACAAGTACATGGAGGCCAAGCTGGCAGAGCTCTACAAGCAGTTTTTTGAAGAAAGCGTGGCCAGGTGTGGATCCATAACCAACCTCCTGACTTGCAGCTGGCTGAGGAGCTCCCTGGAGCAGATAAGCTTGCAGATCTCCCAGGAGCAGAACATAGAAACCTGCAGGGCCAGAGGAGCCCTCCTGCACTCGTTGGCTTTGTTGAGTTGGCGCAACGCTCCCAACAGAAACAGCTCCGAGTTCAGCACCCCAAACCTGCAGATCTCCAGGGCAGCAGGGGTGAAATGGAGCTGCAGGGGGCAGTTCACATCCTGACTGCCCTGCTGGGCTGGAGGGCTGGGTGGCATCACGTGGGAATATTTCATCCCAAGGATTAGCTTGGGAGGGGCAAATATTTACACACTACACTTTTCCAAATCAGTGTTTTAAGACTTAAACCATAGGGGAAGTAAAGGTCACTGGTTTCTGTTTTCTAATACAGAATTTGAAATTAATTTCTCTCTAAAATACTAGTTAATTATGTTTTTATAGTGTCTATAAAATCATGGATTTGTTAAGGTTGGAAACAACCACTAAGATCCAAGTCCAACCATCCACCCAGCAAGACCACCACGTCCACCATGAAACCATGTCCTCAGCTACAGCTACACCTGAAAGGGTTTAATTTGTGGCAAAATCAGCAAGCAAAGATGACTGCAGCATTCCTGAAAAAGTACTGCAAGACCCTTGCATCTTCATTTGGAAGTTTAGATGCAGATTTTGATGTGGGAATCCTGTTACTTTCACACTCACTTTCTTCCCTTTCTGTTAGTAAATATTTCAGCTGGAATCAACCCTGGGGTCACCACTGTAAAATGATAAATGGCCTCTTACATGCTCTGCAGAAGCTTTTTCTAGTAAAGAAAGTTTTTTGTTGTTTTTTTTTTGCTTGTGGTTTTGTTTGTTGCTTTAATCCAGCATCTTTATTTGTTGGACATATCCTAAAATCATCTCTGAACTGAAAGAAAATAACAATAGGCTTGAAAGACCATGGACAAGATCTGAATTCACAAGGGATTCACCTTAAAGCTCCTGATTCAAGTAATTTAACTCATTAACTAGTTGCATTTACTGTAATAGAAACTGTGTGATGGGGCTTAGAGTTAAAATTGGGCTTGTTTTGGCCTCTCCAGAGAAGAGAATTTCTCCAATCTGACTCCTGCTCTTGTCTCATCTCAAACACCCAACTTCCAATTTTCCATGTTCTTTTTGCAGGCAGCTTTCAACCTGAGGCAGACTCTGCCATGGTGTCATTGTGTTAGGATGTGGATTTTCAGGTTGGGGGAGAGAAAAGAGGGATCGCTGGAATTTGGTGACTGGCAGCATTGAGAAGAAGCTGCACCAGAGGGAAAAGTGATCTGGGTGACCAAAGTAAGAACTTCTCTCTCATGATTAAAATGACAGCAAAGACAATTCCTTCCAGGCAAATAATGTCATAAAATCAGACTCACACACAGCCAAGGCCTACCTGATCATTGCCTAGTCAAAAATTCCTGTAATACCAAATTTAGTGTCTGTTTTCCAAGAGGGTAACAGGGAAAATGATGGTTTCCTTCACTATGCACTGCCCTAATTCCATGTGTGTCTTATGAATCCCCTTCTCAGCATCCCAAATCAAGTCAGGAGTCCTTTGGAAGAGGCCAGATGAGTTCATTAAACTCCAGAGGGGTCCAGGGTGGGCAGAACTCTCCAGTTTTCCTTGGGAGAGAGAATAAATGAACTGAGGGGAAAACATTCCAGAGGGCATCAGTGACTGAAAGGTTTGCAGTTACCTGGACAAAAAAGTGGCATTTGTGCTGCCTTTGGTTCCTCCTGGGGTCTATTTATAGCTCAAACCAAAGTCTGGACAGAAGTTAATTTAGTTGCATGAGGTTCTTCCTCAGGAAATGAGAAGGTGGAGGTTAAACCTGAGGTCCAGCCTGGTGGCTTTCTGTCCTTCCCAGCACTGAGAAATGTGTTGGAGAAGCCCCACTTTGCTCTGCTGGGGTTAAAGTCAACAGATCAGCTGTTTCAGTAGGAGAATCCTGGCTGGATCCGGGATGGAAATGGAGCAGCAGAGGAGAACGAGGACACAAATCCTCTGTGTGAGGCACAACCTCAGCTTACCGGGAGGCTCCTCCTCCCCATCCCTTCTCAGCGCCGGGTTCAGAGCCCGTTCTTTGCTAAATTTGATCAAATATGTGGACAATTTTAGCTGGGATGAAAAGAAAACAGCCCAACAGCAGCGCTTTGAGGAAAATGAGGTAATTTAAGTGGCTGCTCAGCACGATGATCCATGTTTTCAGAGCACAGGTGAACGTGGAGAATGTTGTTCATGTAAAGCACCATGGGCTGTGTTTTGTTATTGATTTGATGGAGTTTTGTCCAGGGAAAAACATCATCCCTGTGCTTTTCCACCCAGCAATTGTTACTCTGGTTGAATCAAAACTTTAAATAACTTCTCAAGATTAGCTTCTCATAGAAAGATACCTGTGATGTCACTGTAGAATACATTTTGGGAGCAAAATCTGGTCATTTCCAGAAAGATGAGACAAATCCATTTATTACTCACTTAAATACTCTTTCTATTTCAATGTCATTTTAACTGACATGTTGCAGTCCATGATGTGCTTTGGATTTCGTTCTCTTTGAAAGATGCTGAGCCCCATTCTGCGTTTAACTCCAGTAAAACTCCATCAGCTGCACTGGAGCTGTGCCCGTTTTCACTAGCAGGAAAAAGCTCTCAGTGAACTCAAATTCCATAGGGAAAATCCCTGAAAAGGTGCTTTTCCAGAGCACTGAAGGGCAGCAGCTGGGTTTCATTCCAAAGGAAAGCAGGGCCATATTTTACAGGTCAGATTCTGCCTGGTGCTGATTTTTATCCACATGCCAGAAAATGTGATGTTGAAGGGGAAATGCTGGCAGAGAATTCTTACCTTCAAATCCAGTTCTCATTCCGTGTTCCCACAGAGGAATATTCACCAGGTGCTGGGACACAGAGCCTGGAATAAGCTGTGCTCTTTAGTTAAATCTCCCCAGCTGAATTCTGTAGTTCGGGTGTTGTTCCCCAGCTCCAGGTTGTGGGAATCAAGTGACTTCCTCTGCTTGGAGGATAATTGGGATTTCTGCACTCCAGGCCAACATTACCGTTTTTCCCGAGACGTATTGAATAGTCAAATGGTGATATCTAGTGGTGGTTTCCTTTAGTACCTTTCAGGTCAGGATTTCCAGAGCTTTACAACCATTTTGCAACTAAATCTCAAAATCCACCCTTTTTTGGAGGGAGCGTTAATTCCCACAAAAAGGATGCCCAGGTTTGCAGAGTAACAATTTCCATCAGTTGATGTTCTTCTATTCTGCAGGGTACAACCTGGGAGGACTCACACCCTGAAAGGCCAAACCCTTCCCTTTGGGACTATAAAAGGTGGAATACCAGACAATCAGTAAAATCTCAAACACTACCTACCGGTATTTTTCATTCCTTTCTCTTTTGAGCAGGAAAATGTCATTTGCTTGTAAACTTGGCATGAAACTAAACCTGAGTGCCTTATTTTTTCACCCAAAACTTTAAATACTGAGCTGCTTTTAGTGGGCTAAAATCTGCTTTTTAGCACAGTGTGCCTCCTTTCTCTCCACAAGTTTATACACAACATTGCAACACTGACTTTTTTCCTCTCTGTTTTGCTTCTGTTTTACCTAAAGGTTTCCAAAGTTCAGCTATTTGATTGTAATTAATTTCCTTTTCTTTAGGAGAAGATCCTCACCACTTAACCCCTGCCTGCTGTTCCTTTCAGTTTGTGCTAACTCCATCAATCTGTTGGCAATATAAATCACTTGTGAGGGGCACTGGTTGCCTGGTAAAGGAGTGCCCAGGTGGTGACAAGCCCCTCCTCTCCCACCTGGGACGTCCTGGCTGCCTCCTCTGGATCCCAAGGGGCCAAACCCTTCCTTCTTCCATCGTGTTCCATGTAAGGGTTGTGGATATTCCCTTTTACTTGAGGGAAGACAAAAAGTCTGGAGGAGTATTTGCTGCTCTGGAGCAAACTGGGGTGGGGGGGATTTGTCTCTGGAGCTGAATTGTTGAAACTTGCACTAAATGTGTTGGGAATCCTGTGGGAAAATGCTCGTCAGGGCTTTATTTTCCTTGGGCTGCTTGTCTGTGGCTCCAACCCAGAAGAAGAGCTGGGACTTGCAGGGTCCTTGTGTCTCCCACTGCTGCTCCTCCTCAGGGTGAGTGCAAACAGCAGCTTTGCAAGTACAGCCCCAGCTGTGTAAAACTGAAATATGGGCACTGAACTCTGTGAAATTCTCAGTGGGAATATTAACTCTGGGATGGACACAGGATCAAAGAGCTTCACCTGGGGAAGGAAAGGCTCCAGGGAGGCTTGAGAGCCCCTTCCAGTGCATAAAGGGGCTCCAGGAGAGCTGGAGAGGGACTTGGGACAAGGGATGGAGGGACAGGACACAGGGAATGGCTTCAAACTGCCAGAGGGCAGGTTAGATGGGATATTGGGAAGGGATTGCTGGCTGTGAGGGTGGGCAGGCCATGGCACAGGGTGCCCAGAGAAGCTGTGGCTGCCCCATCCCTGCCAGTGTTTCCCTGCCTCTCACCCTGGTGTTGGGGCACCAAGGCTTTGCTTTCCTGGGCTCTGACTATTTAGGGATCCGTGATCCTCCTCAAAAACTTCTGGTTTTGTGCAGTAGTACAATTTCTTAATGTGCTGGGTTGCTGTGTTTTGTTCTTATTCCCCATCTGTGATCCCACACTTCTGCTTTCCAGTGCCACGTTTGTGGGCACATGGCCATTTACTCACCTACTCTGTCTGTTGCTCAACTGGATAAAGCTGATGTTTCAATAAGTAATTGGTTATCTGAGAGGTAACAAAGGTTAACAAAAAAGAGAGAGAGAAAACCCAGATTCTCACTTTTTGGTTTTTTGTGTACATAAACTGTATTAGTGCTTTGTTTCCAGTGAATAAGATTTGTGAATGTAATGGAACAGGGAACAGTGCTGCAGAGTAATTTCCTGAAAATCTTGCCTTGAAATTCTAAATTAACACATTTTGTTCCTCTTTCCAGTTAGTTGAATTATTAAAAAAAAACCCTTTCCTGGAATAGAAAGTAAAAACATTCATGTGGCATATGCAAGATTGGTGCAAATTAGCCTGTAAAATATTCTGTGTGGATATTTGTGCTGCTGGTGGCTGGACTGGCAAGGCAGAGCTTTCCTTGAGCTGCCCATGCACTGCTCCAGCCCAGCCATCAAAGCCCAGCACAGGTCCCTGGCCACAGGCAAAGCCATGGCCCCAAAAGGGCTTTGGCACAGATTTATGGAATATTTTTATATAACAAGCCCCCCCAGGGAATGGCACCTGCCTCTGTTCATTCCACAGGGAGAAACCAGAGGCTGCATCCAGCAGGGGAAGGACTTCAAGGCAAGCACAGACATGACTCAGTGTGTGTGGGCACCGATCCCACAGGGGTCCATGAACTGGTACCCACGGTGCCATAGGAGGAGGCACGGTGTGCTCACACCTCTGAGGAGGGACTGTGGGCAAGAGAAAGCCTTACCTTTTGATTTAGTCTTCTTAATATTGCATTTGCTCAGTGTCATTTTGTCTGAATTCTCTTTACCTCTGCATTTTTGGGTGAAGTCACTGGTGTCACACAGCCCCCATGAGCCCTGGGGAGTTCACCCTCCTCGGTGCAGCACAAAGTTCCTTCTCTGTGTCCTCATGGCCTGAGAGGTGCTGAGAAAGCCCCTGGCATGGCTTTGGGGTTTAGGGGATTTTCTGTTCCTGCTGCCCACAACAAAACAGCTGTGCTTGGAATCCTGCCCAGAAAGGGAAGTGGCATGAGGGGCTTGGAGGTTTTTAGGGCAAGCTGGAGAAAAGCTTTACTTCTAAAAAAAGGGAGAAAAATATGGTGACACTGAAACATCATCTGGGTGCTCCCAAACATCATCTGGGTGATCTCTAAATGAACTAATAGAGATCAGCAAGGCCCACCAAAGGGTTTCCCAGGGAAAGCCAAGACCTTCCACTGGGATAATCCGCAGTGTTGCCTGTGGGCAGGAGGTGAGTGTTCCCTGGGGGAAACAGATGCAGAAATGTGACATTTTTATTGCAGGAGCCTGAATTTTGGTCAGTGATCCCGTATCAGTGAGGACTCTGTTCTTCTCCCAGTCCTCCTCATTCCACCAAGAGCAAGATGCCTGTCAGTACAACTGTGGGATGAGAATCCAGCCTGGGAACCCTAAAATGTGGGAAAGAGCATTACATTAGGGGAAAAATGAAAGGCTGTCCATAAATTCTGCATCAAATGGTGCTCACATGAAAGAGTGGTTCAATAATGTCAATAACCACTGCAAAGGGGACAACATTTGTATTTTGTTGTCACAGAACTTTGGGGAAACATTTTGTCTTTGGCTTTTGGTTTACTCAGCGACAGTATATAATGAACAGGGGCAAAAGTCAGGATTTAAGGGAATTAACAAGTTTGTTTATATAGAAATTCAGAGGAAAAGGATGCAAAAGTGAAAAGAATGAGTTTCCAAGCCCTCAAAGCAAAGCCAGGTTGCTCCCAGCCCTGTCCAACCTGGCCTTGAGCATTTCCAGGGGTGGGCAGTTCACAGCCTCTCAGGACAATTAGTTTAATGGTTGGACTTGATGTTTTTGGAGGTATTTTCCAACTTTAATGATTCCATGATTTTAGAAATTAGCTTTATTTGAGAAATAGAGCATATTTCAGTGTTCTCTCTGCTGACCTTTCTCGTGTCCTGTCCCAACTCTGTAGTGTGTTTTTTTCTGGTTCCTTTATCAAACAAACATTGATTCTACACACAAAACCATTTCCAGAGCCCTGCTGAGCTCCCTGCTGCAGCTGTTCTTCCTTCCAGGATGCAAACATTTCATTTTTGGCTTAAGGGGAATGTAGGTGAATATTAACTTTCATGCTTTTTTTCCACTCAAGAATAGCAATGGCCCATTTGGGGGTGGAGGAGAATGGGAGGTTGGCAGAACTCCTTTTCCATGCCTCCAAATGGAACAAGTCCTCAAACTCTTAACTTTAACACCAAATCTTTCAGCAGGAAGAGGAGATATGATGGCTTGGGCTGTGAGCCCAGGCTTGGAGCTTCTGCTGCTCTTTGCTCAGGCTGAGTAATTTCTTAATTCTTAATTGCTGTTAAGAGCACTGTGTTCTCCCTCCTTCAGAGTGATGAGTGATCCAGTGTGAGATATTGGGGAGAAACTCCTCCCTGGGAGGGTGGGCAGGCCTTGGCACAGGTTGCCCAGAGAAGCTGTGGCTGTCCCATCCCTGGAAATGTCCAAGGCCAGGTTGGACGGGGCTTGGAGCAGCCTGGGCTGGTGGAAGGTGTCCCTGCCCATGGCAGGGGGTGGCACTGGGTGAGGTTAAAGTCCCTTCTCACCCAAACCATCCTATGAAATTCAAATGAACTATGCTAAAGGAGAGGGAAGCCACTCCTAGAGGGTATCTCTGCATCTCTCCTGCTTCCCAAAGTTTCTCCTGCTCTTGCTGTGTCTGGGTGATGCTGGGCTGTGTCTCCCAGCACGGAACTGGGTCACCAGTCTGTCCCTGGCAGCTGATTTGGTGTCATTTGGGTGGCTGAGGGGAACAAATAGGCCATCGATCTGCCTGGACACAGCCCCGGGTCCGTGCTAATGACGTGTGTGCTTTGCTCTAAATTTATCCCTGGAGAAACAGCTCAAACCCAAATGAAACTTCACAGCGGGGGAGTTTGACCCAGTGTGTTTCTTCTCTGTGATATTAAAATCTGTTAAACACTTGCAAATAACTTTATTTTTCCATCTCTCCAGCTATTCTGAGCAGCTCAGGTTTTGATGCCATTTTCAAGTGGTGAAGAGAGATGAAGAGACATTTTCCTGTGAATCAGTCCTTCTTGTAGAAGAAACTTGAAGCAGCTGCTGAACCTCTTTTGTCCACAGAGGTGCCTCCCACCTGCACAGGTGACCTCCACCCCTGCAGCTCTGTGTTTAGCACAACACATGGATTTGCAGGATACACCACAGGAAAACTGATTATCAGGAATGTTCCTGCCGTGTGTCCTCTGTGTGGGCACTGGAGAAATCCAGGGGAGCCCACGGGGAGATGGAGCTGGTTTTGGATGGGGCTTTTTAATGGGACCTGTGCTGTCAAGTCTGCTCTGAGAGGGAAAATTGTTTTTCCTCCTCCAAGAAGGGTTTGAGAGCCTGGGAGCCAAAATATGCCCAGAGTTAGGACTGAAGTGTCCCTTGTGCAGCTGTTCCGAGAGTGCACCAGGCTTTCCTTGGAGGAGGCATCCCCAGGAGGAGCCTCCATTTGGGCACCTGGGTCCAAAGGGTGCCGATCTCCAGCAGGATCTCCCGTCTGGAGGCCGATGGACCAGGGAGGGGGGTCAGGGTGAGGTGGAGCATTTGCTCCTCCCTTCCCAGCCACCCAGAGCCGTGTGTCTCCAGCAGCATTCCCAAGCCTTGTCCCCCTGGAGCAGGGGGCTCCTGCGGGATGGAGCAGCAGGGCGCTGTGCTGGCGGGGTCCGTGCTGTGCTGCCTGCTCCGAGCCCCCCAGGTGGGTGCCCTGCAGGAGGACACGGCCCTGGAGAACGTCAGCTGGGCAGGCAATGAGTCCTCGGAGCACACCTTCTTCTCGCTGGACTATCAGCACGTGCAGGTGCCCTTCGAGATCACCCTGTGGATCATGCTGGCCTCGCTGGCCAAGATAGGTGAGCCTGGGCTGGAGATCCTGGAGCCCGAGGGGTGAGCCAAGCCCCTTGGTTGGAGTTAGTAACAGTGTGGCTCGTATGGATCATTACATCTCTAATATTAGATATATTTTTATATATTAGATGAATCTATATATTTCTTATATATATTGTATATATTTTTATATATATAATTTCTATACATTATAGAATGGTGTCTGCAATATATAACACATAATAATTCATGTATAGTATATTTATATATCATAAATATTTTTATATAATATATATGTATTGTATATCTATATATAATGCTATGTGTGCACTATTATATTTAATTGTAATTAATTATAGAGTTATAACTATACAATAATATGCTAATATAACAGTAATATTATTTCTATATCATATTAATATACTTATATTACTGTTATATAAAATATTACTATTATAATATGTATAATATTACTATTATGTATAATATTACATAATGCATAGTAATATATATTTTTATATATTATCTATTTTAAAATGTTCATATATTTTTTTCTGTTAAATTGCTGCTGTAAAAATCGTTTTACAGCACTTTTATTTTTCTCCTCAGAAGGGAGAAGTCTTTGAGCTCCAGTTCAGTGAGAATTTTCCAGATGGAAATGATGTTTTTCTCCATGTTCTGTCACGAGATCCCAGTTCTATTGACATGGGTGAAGACAAAATAATGATCACGGATTTTTGAAATTATTATTCCTATTCCAATTGGGTTTGCTTCAATTACTCTTTGCCTCACCTTGAGTACTTGTGCTTGTCAGCATTTATTTCTGCCACTGGCCATTACCCAAGGCTGAACTGATTGGGCTTTTTTTTTTTAGCTTTAAATGCTAATGATTAAATAATTTTAAAAGCAGACCCCATTTACAAGTCATGAAAAGGCTTTTTATGATTTTTTTCAAAATGTATAGAATTTGATTCTGTTTAAAATTAGCAGTTGCTATTTATGTTAGTGCCAAAGACATTCTGCTGACTAGATCACATCCTAAATAATTCCAAATACTATTTTATTCATGCAGATTATTTTTCTATTTGTTTATTACCTAAATATATCTCTCTGACCTTACACTATGATGAAATGAGGTCTCTCATTTTGAGAAGGTTTGGTGTTCTCAGTAATTTTCAGATTTTCTGACTGATTTCTGAGCAAGTTCATTTTCACAGGGTGTGTTTATTTCTGCTGCTCCACGCTGTAATTTGCTGCTGGTGGGAGAGCAGGGAGTTTTCTCGCCCCACAAGGGTTTGGGCTGCTGAGATAACCCCTGTTTCTCTCCATCCCCTTACCAGGGTTCCATCTCTACAACAAGCTGCCTTCCGTGGTGCCCGAGAGCTGCCTGCTGATCTTCGTAGGGCTCATCATGGGGGGGATCATCTACGGCCTCAACGACAGGTCCCCGCCCGTGATGGACAGCGACATCTTCTTCCTCTACCTGCTGCCGCCCATCGTGCTGGACGCTGGCTACTTCATGCCCAGCCGCCCCTTCTTCGAGAACATCGGCACCATCCTGCTCTACGCCGTGGTGGGCACCGTGTGGAACGTGTTTGGCATCGGCTTCTCGCTGTACGGGATCTGCCAGGTGCGGGCGTTCCGCCTGCAGGACGTGTCGCTGCTGCACAACCTGCTCTTCGGGAGCCTCATCGCCGCCGTGGACCCCGTGGCCGTGCTGGCTGTCTTTGAGGAGATCCATGTCAACGAGAAGCTGCACATCCTGGTCTTCGGGGAGTCGCTGCTCAATGATGCTGTCACCGTGGTGAGCTCGGGGTGGGGGTTCATGCACGGAGGAAGGGTGGGATGGGGCATCTCAGCCCGGAGGAAAGGAGGCTCAGGGGGGACCTTCTGGCTCTCTGCAACCCCCTGACAGGAGCAGGGAGCTGGGGGGTCAGGTTGTGCTCCCAGGGAGTGAGGACAAGAGGAAACAGCCTCATGCACCACCAGGCAGGGTTAGATTGGATATTACAGAAAATCTCTTCATGGAAAGGGTGTTCAAGCATTGGAACAGGCTTTGCAGTGAAGTAGTGGAGTCACCATCTCTGGAAGTGTTCAAAAACCGTGTGGATGTGGCACCTGGGGACATGGGTTAGTGGTGAACATGGTGGTGGTGCTGGCTGATGGTTGGAATTGGTCCTGGAGGTCTTTTCCAACCTTAAGATTCTGTGATTTGCTGAGGGAAAAGACATCAGCCTCTTCTAGCAGAGGGCTCCAGGTCCAGTTCTCTGTCCTGAGGTCCTCAGCAGCCCTCAGGTGAGAAACTTCATATGTCCAGGGGCAGAAATGCCCAGGAGTGCCGCAGCAGTCCCCTGCTAGGACCCAGACCTCGGGGAATGATGGTGACCCTGCAGGGCCAGAAATCCCAGCAGTGATTTGGCAATGTCTGGTGAATATCTTACAGCTGTTTCTCTTTCCTTTCCCCCTCCAGGTGCTCTACAAGCTCTTTCGGTCCTTCTGTGAGATGCCAACCATCAAAAGCGTGGATGTTTTTGCTGGAGTTGGGAAGTTCTTCGTGGTGGGGCTGGGAGGAGTGTTGGTGGGGCTGAGTTTTGGGCTCACGGCCGCCTTTACCACGCGCTTCACCAAGGACATCCGTGTCATCGAGCCGCTCTTCGTCTTCCTCTACAGCTACCTGTCCTACCTCACCGCCGAGATGTTCCACCTCTCGGGCATCGTGGCGTGAGTTCCTGTCCAGCAACCCTCTGCCCTGCCTGGGAACGTCCCTTTCCTGTCTGGAAAGTGTCAGGCCAAGTCTTCAGCTTTGCTGAGCTGGAGATCTGTGTGTGACAGGGAGCAGAGCCCATGCAGAGCCCTCTCCAAGTGTAACTCCATTTCCCAAATTGCCAGTCAGAAGCAATCCTGCTCCTGGGTTTCTGGAGGTTCTTGAGGAATGTTTGTGTGAGCTCCATGGCTTTTGTTTGGAAAGCCTGGATGTTCAAGCAGCGAGATGTGAGTAGGTTTGGCAGAGCCAGCAGAGGCTTTCTTGGCCTATTTTATTATTTTCCATGTGGCCCAGTCAAAACCAACATGGGCAGAGTGCCAAGCAGGATTTAGGCAGCTCCTTGGAAAGGTTTGCAGCACGGCTGTTCTCACACCCCCTCCCCATCTGCACGTCCTGCCATTGGCTCGCTCTGGTGGGGACAGTGAGGGGTGGGATCTGCATTCCCTGTGGAGCTGAACCTGAAATGTTCCTGCTCGCTGGGAGCAGGGGGCTCTAATGGCAACTTCTGCCTTGGCACCAGAGCTCAGACACAGCTCGGGGGTCAGTCTGGCCTCCTGAGCGAGGGTGACATCCAACATCTCCTGTCTCCAGGACTGCTGGAAATCGGACCAGTTTCAGTCAGAGTTGTCAGACATCGTTCAGTTCATTTAGTTTTCTTTTAACTGGGCGGGTCTTTCAATGAAATGAAGGATTTGGGGCCAGATCCTTCAGTTTTAAGAAACTAAGCTTCATGCTTGTCTCATCATGCATTCACTGGCAGAATTAGATATAATGACCCCAATGTTCTCCAAAACCTCCCCTTGGGAAGCAGAGAGAGACAGAAGCCAGGGTGATCCAGCCCTCCTGGTTGCTGGGGGCTGCAATCTGTGGTGTTTGGTGCTCCCACCAAAGCTGAGCCAGGTGGGGATCACAGCCCCCTAATGCCCCCCCCAGACTGAGCCTGCACAGGGTAAACAACTGAGCAGCTGAGAGGCGACAAGGAATGAAGTGTGTTCTGAGCTCGGCTCAGGAGGATCTGGGAGATCTATTTTTGAGCTAATGGTGCTGCTGTGGGTATAAACCATCCCCGTGCCTTGCAGATCTGGTTTCCTGGGCTGGTTAATAGGAGCAATATTGGAGTGTTCCTGCAAACAATTCTAGCTGGGGGAATAGGTAGGAAAAGCCTATTTATAGGAGTGCGAGACAGAACAGTGAAATAAATATGCTGCATAATCATCGTGGAGCAGAAAACATTCAATCCTAATGGTGTCTCCTTCCATCAATCACTATGTGCTGTTCCCATTATGGAACCCATTTGCTGTTCTTTTGAATAATGCATTTTTTCTACAGCCAAACAATGGTGCAGGCAGCTGATTCCTGCCCTGTGCCCTCCTAATTGCCAAACTAGAAATGCCTCTCTTACATAGCTGCAGTTCAAACCGTTCATTCCATCGTGGCCAGGGAATACTGGGATTGGAAAAACCACCTCTTGGCACTTTGTTCCTTTGGAAAATAATTTGATTGCCAAAAAAATCAATTCTGCATAGCCCCAAAAAATATGAAAACTGTGAATGCAGCCCAGTCTGGGAAACAGTTCTGCAAATGGGTTTTAGTTTGTTTTTTTTCCTTTCTTTTTCTCTTTTTCCCATTGCCCCGGTGGCAATGTCCATCCTTAAAGCTGTGACAGGTCAAGTTTATTCCCTCTCCGTGTCCCTGCTGTGACCCCACATCCATTCTCCAATGAGCATTCCCAAACCCCAGCTCTGGAAGTCACTTGCCCATAAATACTTGTTGGATTTCTTGGTCTCTGGCTGGAACTGTTTTACCCACTATTTATTGAGGCAGATACTGAAACTGAAGAATTTATTATTTTTTTTTTTTAGCCTGTGGTTCAATCCCTGTTGCTCTTTCTGGCAAAAAGGGTCAGTCTAAATAGGATAAATCAAAACTGACCAGTTTTGGAATATTTTTAAGTATTTGTACATTTTCTTAGGAGCTGAAAGATTTGAATTCAAACAACATATGGTGAAAAGGGGATTTGAATCCTTGTCTTACACTGCTGGATAACAGGGGATCTCTTTCCCCAGCAAGAGCATCACAGCTTTCCTGATTCTGACCTTTCCTACCCTCTGCTTTTACTAAAATTCCTCCCCTTAAAACCCAGTTTTAAATTCAGACAAAGCCAGATGTTTCTGTTCTCAAAATAACGTGAAGAATTGATGAAATTCTGGGTTGGAACATGATGTTTTCAGTCAAAGCTGTTGTGTGGCTGCTCTCTGAGCAGTTCTGAGCTGAGAGGGTGCTCCTGTGTGAGCCACCACCTCTCTCAGCACCCCTTTGGCTCTCTGGGGGTGGTTAGGGCCATGGAAATCAGATCCTGGAAATGGAGAGCCATTTTGTTGCTGCTGCTACAATATTTACAACAAAATATTTCAGTCCAGATTAAAACATAAAAAAAAGGAGCTTTGACGCTTTGAGCACTCGATTGTTTTGACCTTCTAGGATTGCTGGCCTGAAAACATATTGATTTGGAAAGCTGATGAATTAGACTAAGCACGTGTTCCCTGGAACTTGAAGAACCAATTATCCATGAAAAATTGTGAGGGATTGCAAGGGCAGAGTTTGGCAAAGTGAAAGGAGGCAGAGCTGGGTGGTGTTGGGTGCGGGTGTTGCTGTGAGCTCCGACCAAACGCAGCAGAGCATGGGTTGTTCCTCTGCTACAAACCACAGTCAGACAGTTTGGGCACCCTGCAAAGTATTTTATTGTCCTGCTGGTCCTCCTGACACTCTTGGCCTGATGCAGGAAGAGAATCACTCCCCACTGAGGTGTCTGCAAGCATCCAAGGCTTGATGAAACCTAATTTTTTATAAATGATGGATCAGTTTCTAGTGCTTAAGTAGTAAAATGTTTTGTTTTAATTTTCCCAGCATCATTGCCTGTGCCATGGGCATGAAGCGTTATGTGGAGGCCAACATCTCCCTGAAGTCCCACACCACAGTGAAATACTTCATGAAGATGTGGAGCAGCGTCAGTGACACCCTCATCTTCATCTTCCTTGGAGTTTCCACCATTGGAGAAAACCACGAGTGGAACTGGCCCTACATCTGCTTCACTGTCATCTTCTGTCTCGTTTGGAGAGCTCTGGGTAAGGGGAAACGAGACATTTTATTTTTTTGTGTGTATTATTGTGTTTGGGAGTGAAAAATGTGATTCCATTAAAGAAGAGAACACTCCTGCCCCTCCACCATCCTGTCCTGTTTGCTCTGCAGATGTGGTTATCCCACATGGGAATGCAAGGCCTGCTCTGGGACATCCCAGCCAGTGTTTCCATCCTCCCCATCCTAATTCCAGGTCTTGCATTTTACTGGCATTTCCTGCTCTGGGCACTCCCTGGTGTTAAACAGAACTTCTCAGGACATGTTATCCATGCTCTGATCCTCCTCCATTGCCATGACCTCTTCCATTTCGGTATGTCTTAGTCCCTTGGGATCCCCCCAACAGGAGGGAGGTTGTAGGTACATCCTCAGGATCAGAGATCACGTGGTGAATGGCAGAGGTTTCTGGGATTTAATTCATGACAAGCTCATGTCCAGCAGCATCCTTCCATGGAAACTGGAGGGACCTTCCCGCTGCTGTCCCTGGAGATGCTGATCTGCTTTACAGAAGAACATCTCCCCATCTCACAGCTGGAGAGAGGGGAACTGGGACCTCAAATGTGAGGATGCCTCTGCTCCTGCTCAAGAACTTCAGGTCAGGGCTGAGAATGGCAGAACTGGGGGATTGCTGAGGTTGGCAGGGACCTCTGGAGACCATCTGGTCCAGGCCCTCCTGTGGCAGGACTGTGTCCAGATGGCTTTTGATTATCTCCATGGAAGGAGACTCCACAGCCTCCCTGGGAAACCTGTTGGAGGGTCTGACCAACCTCAGAGCAATAAAGCCACCAGGACTTGGAGGTAACAAGGAGAGCAAGGCATGAAAAAAGTCTCCTGATAACTCTCTCCAAAGTTTCCCGAGCCACAGTTACAATGAGAACACAAATCCTGGCCCCAGAATTCCCTGGGATCCCATTTTCATGCCTTGTGTATCCCCAGGAAAACAGATGCTCTGTGTTTCTGTGGGGCCCAGTTGTATTTGGAGCTGATTTTTGGAGAGGCTCAGCCTCTGTTCCCCTCTGTCACCTCATGAGTGCAGAGTGCCTGTCTCCTCACGTAGGGATATTTGTCTATATTAACTATATTTGTGAGTAAAACAGCCCCCATTTTTGGCCAAGAATCCGAGAGCTAAAAGACATTCAAGAGGATTTCTGTTTACAAAGCCCTGAGTCAAACAGGGAGCTCCAATTTGATAGACACTTGAGGAAATTGTATAAATAGGATAGGCCATGATTAGCAGGGCAGGGCAGAGTGGGGTTTATTAGTCGTTAATCCGTGCCAAGGTTTGTTTCAATAACTGTGCACCATACTTGGAAATATGCTCATTAGTCTGTTATTTGGACATCCAAGTGTTTTATTACCATTGAGTGGTTTTCTCTTAAAGTATTTGCTCAGGTAAAAGGAGTTCTGAGTTTGACTTCTTTGGCTCAAAAACTCCTTATTGAGGACATGAGGAGCACTGTAATACTACAAAAGCACCCCAAAAATGCTCCCTTAGCACAGCCCTGCTGAGTGCAGCTCCAGTCATGCAGAACACTCTCAGGGAAGGGCTCAGGCTGCAGCCAGGAGAGAAATTCCTCTTCCTGGTCAAAATCCCACTGGAATTACCTAAGAACACACGACCCAGTGCTGGGTGTTGTCTCAGTGGGCCTTAGTAGGGTGTCCTGTCCTGCAGCACCTTCCTGGGGAGCTGCTGGGACATGGAGAACCAAGCTGGGCTGGGAAACTCCTGCCTTGGAGCTGGACATTAGACCTTGACCTGCTCAGAGCCATCCAGCAGCTCTGGATTTAATTAATTAATAAGTAATATTTGAATATTAGGAAAACTGTCTTCACTGAAAGGTGGTCAGACATTGGAACAGGGGTGGAGTTACCATCCCTGGAGGTGTTCAAAATACATGTGAATGTGGCACATGGGGACATGAGGCAGTGGTGGCCTTGGCAGTGCTGGGGGATGGCTGGACTTCATCTTTGAGGGCTTTCCCAACCTTAACAATTGTAGGATTCTGTGATTCTGGGGGTGCTGGAGGCACTGCTCCAAAATGGGAGGTGCCAATGGTATTTTACATGCAGGAATTGGGGGTTTTGGGGTGGGCAGGGCTGGGGTTCATGTGTGAGCTGCACCCAGACCTTCCCGGGACCCTCCCCGTGCCCCTATATATTTGAGAAACGATTCTGCTGAAGTCTGGGGGTTACTCTGCTGTGAGGGAGGTCAGCTGGAAAGGAAAATACAGCCATTGCATGGCAGCACCAGCGTTCTCCAGGCACTGGGGAGATCTCCTCCTGCTCTTTGCCAAGGTGTATCTCCAGAAGAAAATCCACTCTGCTCAGAATGATTAATTGTGTGTCATCTCTTGCAGCAAACTGGCTGTGAATTAGTTTAGGGGATGCTAATAATAATTTATGAGGAAGGATTAAATGAAGACAAAGGCCAGGATACCAGCTCAAGGAAATTTTGCTTCTCTGAATCATCAGCTCTGCCTGAGCTGGGCAATAGGTGCAGATGTGACCTGAGGGAGGCTTAATTTTGTTTATTTAGGTGGGTTTTAAGTTCCACAGAGCCTTGGCACCAAAGAATTTCCCACCTGCTGCTCTGGGGAGCTCTGGAGATGGGGGAGCTGTTGCAAAGTTCCGTGAATTGAGTTAGTCCCAACCATCCCCAGCTTTTGTTTTCTTCAGACTGGTTTGATGAGCACTCAAATTCAGGTATTTTTAGCTGCACGTGTGGGGGAAGATGTTTGATATGTACAAGTGCACTATTTTTCTTTCTTTCACAAACACCCTCTAGAAAAGCAACAGTGCTGTGGATCGGCTAATTCCTCACAACACTCAGTGTCAGGCTGTGCCATCGGTTCTCAAAACGACCATTAATCTTTGGCAAATAAGATGTTTATCACATCCATTGGTATTGAAATCACGGCTTCCTGATTTAAGGCCTGACTTTTTGTACCTTTCTGCATCTGTTTGTGTATTTGCAAATGGCTGTAAATCACAGCAATTGCTGCGTCACTTCCCAGAGCCTTAAATTCATCCTGTATAAATCTTGGAGGGGAAGAAATAACATTGCCACAGGTGGAATGCGGCTGCTTATCCAAGCTACTACTTGGAAGGAAGGAGGAGGGTAACTTGTGGCTAAATTGTTGCTGATGATCTGCCTCAGAAGTATTTATAATCCCAGGAATTCAATCTTTTGTTGTCACCAATTAGAATAAATCAATGGTTCAGAACTGTGGCCAGTCCATATCTGTAATCCTCTAAACCTGAAATATGGTGGGGGGGAGTTTTTTTATCTGGAGAAATCACATTTCAACCTGTTGGACCAGGCTGGAAGAAAACTTCTCCAGTGGCACGTTGGGAATACAATGTTTACCCATTCTGTGATGTTGTACAGTGAAAGAGAAGGTGATTTCTTTTATCTAATTGTTCTTTTTGGTTGCTGTGCCTCGGTCTTCTCTCCTGCTTCCCAGGGGTCCTCGTGCTGACTTTCTTCGTGAACAGATTCCACGTGAACACCATCACCAGCAAGGACCAGTTCATCATCGCCTACGGGGGGCTCCGAGGGGCCATCTGCTTCTCTTTGGTTTTCCTGCTCCCTGACTTTCACAGGAAGAAGCTCTTCATTGCAGCCACAACCGTGGTCATCCTCTTCACCGTGTTCGTGCAGGTAAAACCAACATTTTGAACGAGTTCTGCCTTGGGACCCCTCCAGGGGCACGATGGAGAAGGTTCCTGTCCCTCAGGTTGGGGTTGTAAGGAGTTCTGGTTCTCCAGGGCTGAGTTTGTAAGGAATTCTGGTGCTCCGGGGCTCGGGAGGAGCAGCAGCCTCGGCATCGCTGTGACATCTAGTGGTAAAACCATTCCTGCAGCCTTTGTGGGATGAAGGGCTCGGAAGTGCCTCCCTGCTCTTCTCTGCCCACCAGTCTCTCCAGGGTTTCTCTGAAATACACCTTTCAATTCACCTGGCAAAGCGGGGGAAACGGTGCCCACCACATTTAAAGGAGGATTTGGTGGAAGAATTGGGGTCCTTGTCCCTCTGTGGGTCTGTCAGTGCATTGCACAACCCAGGAAACTCCTCTCCTGTGGCCTCTCTAACCCAGTTGCACAAGGCTCTTCCCACAGCAAGGCCGGTTAATAATTTTGAGAAGGCTGACTGAGCAATTGTCAAGTCCTCAGCTCTTCCAGTGCTGGACATGAGCCATGTAGACCAGGAAGTCCTCCAAGGAGTTGTGGGCTTGGCTGGATGTCACAGAAAGCCCTCATTGTTCCATCTCTTGGTGTGGTTTAAAATGAACTACCGTGTTCTCCGTTTGAAGTTCACTCTCCCCACCTTGTGACCTGTGACAATGAAATTCTTAGCAAACATAAGAATTGTGAGGAGGTGGGTGGCTTGGTTTGCTGCCCACACGGAGCCTTTGGATGGCTGGAGGTGGAAAATGTCCTGTGGGCCATGACAGAGCCTTGGGTGAGTTGTCCCTGGTGGGTGGAGGAGCATCACAGGGACCTCCAGGTGTGCTCTGAAATGACATGCAGTGACCCAGAGTGGTCCCCAAAGCTGCTTTCATTTCAAATGCAAACAAGTGCAGCTGATCAGCCAGGAAGGCAAGAGGCCAAGCTGCAGTCACTCCTGAAGTTTTGTAATATCTCCTGTTTCTGACTTTGGGACTTCTGTGTTATTGACTCTGAATAGTGAGGTGGTTTTTATTGCTCTTAGCTATTAAAATGACACATTAATTGTTTCTGCAATTAAAAATGTGTTCACCTCTCCTCCGTGCCAGCATTTATGACATTCAGAAGTCATAAACATCAACTACTCCATCATTTTTGCTGTAAACATGTCCTGGAGAAGTCATTTCCTACTGAAGCCAGACCAAGAAAAACACCATGGCAGGACTTCAGAAGTTCTCTCACAAGGCTTAAAGGACATTATAACTTTTCCCTTGACCCTTCCCCCCAGGTGGATGCTCTGATTAGTAAATGTAGCCACTGGTGGCCCTCAGAGATGGCTGGAGTGATGGTCAGTGATGCACAAAGCTGCACAAGTGAGCACACAATTGCTGGCAGGGGCTCCATGCTGAGAAATCTCAGGGATCATTGTCGTTCCATGCATTTGAACTTTGATCCTTCCAAGCCCTTTTCCATCTGGGAGGCCACAAACAACAGCAAACCACAGGGTTGACCTTGACATTACTGGCTGGCTTTCTGTGGGCTCTGGGCTGCTGGGTGAGGCAAGTGGAGCGTTCCCTCTGTGCCTCCCCCATCCCAAAGCCTCCACGTGAGCTCCTGGGGACAGGCTGCTCCCACAGGCAAAGTGTCTGGCTTGCAGTTGGGAGAGCAGTTTCTGGTCTTCTTGGAGCTTTGAAGACCAGATCCTGCCAAGAGAGCAGAGCAGATGAGAGGTGCTGGCTCCAACACCAGAACAAGGTCCCTGTGGCTCATCCCCGTGCCGGTGGCTTCTGTCCCAGTGCAGGTACCACCAGGAACATTTGAGGGGGAAAAAAGGCTGTTTTTTTGTGTTTGTGGCTGTTTTGCAGGGAATGACCATCCGTCCTCTCGTTGACCTGTTGGCTGTCAAGAGGAAAAGGGAGAGTGCTCCCACAGTGGGAGAGCAGATCCATATCCGGGTAAGGATAAGCACATGGCCAGGGCTTTCTGATGTCTTTGCTGATAGGATGGCACTTCCAAAGAGTGTGTGTTTTCAGAGACCCTACAAACTTAAAAGTCTGACCTAACCCCAATTTGTCTGCTTCTCTGGAAAGAGAGAAAGAAAGAAAATGAGACTGGGTTGCTTTCTGGGTTGGGACCATCCACATATTCTCCAGCCCCATCACCAGCAATGGTTTGGGTGTTTTTGCAAAAAAGACAGAAAAGGGAGGATAAGGTTGGGTGGAGGGAACCTCTGAAGTGCCCCTGGATCCCTGGAAGTGTCCAAGGCCAGGTTGGATGGGGCTAGGACCAACCTGGGCTAGTGGAAGGTGTCCCTGCCCATGGCACAGGGTAGAACAGGACGTGCTTTAAGGTCCCTTCCAACCCAAACCATTGCTTGATTCTAAATCTATAACCCAAGGGGATTTCAGTTAATTTGTTGTCACCATCCAAACGTTGGTATTTCCAGTCATAGAGGGTTCCAGAGAGCTCAGCTTCAGGAGATCAGGGGACTTCACCCATCCAGCTGATGCTTTTCATTTGCATCTGCATCCAGTGAGCAGTTACTGTATTTCTGAATCTGGTTGTTCAATCCCAGTCACATTTCTGTGGGTTTGGCTCCTTCAGGAGGATTATTGGCATTGTCTTCTTTAGAAATAAAGCCATTAGGGCTGAGGACATTTACAAAACCTGTTTGACACCCTCACAATGAGGTTGTTCTGCAGGGCTTTGTCTGAGGTGAACAGAAGAGCTCAAGAGGCTGAGGGGTCTTTTCCTCCCGTAAAGAGAGAAGACTTTCCTCTTTTGTTCCTGTGTGAATAGCAAATCATCTCTGGGAATGTGTTTATTAGGAGATGGGAGCTGGAAATGGCTGTGTCCCAATTAAGATGAGAAGGTAACAATGCAGATAGTTGGAAGTCAGGGATGCAGAAGCCGGGAGCAGCTTTATTCCTCACATTTATTTCTCCATCTGGCTGGTTGGGACGTTCTTGCTCACAGGAGTGGCGACCAGTGTGTGTGGAGGTGCAATTTCCTAGAATCACAGGATGAGTTAGATGGGAAGGGGCCTTAAAGTCCATCTCATCCCACGGGACAAGGTTGCTCCAAGCCCTGTCCAACCTTGGAGGTCCTCAGAACATACAGCTGCCAATGTGAGGACACTAAACCCCCACCAGGCTGCAGGGCTGAGGGAGCCACTCTGAGATTTCCTGTCTCTGACCCAAGGAAAGATAATTAAAAAAAATTAGAGTTGGAGGAGACTCCGGGGTCATTGGTCCCTGAGTGGGCAGGGGCAGTGGAGCAGAACCCTTTCCCAGTTTAGAGATGCCAGTAGAGGGAAAGCAGTTTGGGAAATGACAGGGATTTGTCTTCTAGGTGGAAAAATCAACCTGTCTGGGATTTTTTACATGATTTTAAACAATGTATAGGCACGCTATGGCCGAGGGTTGCATTTAGTGGGAAGTGTCTGAGGGAAGGCAGTGTTTGTCATTCAAAGCAAGGCATCATTTATTTGTTATCTACATTTATATTCTGATTTCCTGAGTCAAATTGTCCTCAAAACCCCCAACCTTAGCATTTCCTGCTTGCCAAGGCCCGGTGGGCAGGGCATGTGAGCCCTCAGCCATCCTGCCCACGTTGTAGAGGGCTGATCCACATCCCTCAGTGCTGATCCTCTGCCCACCCAGACCCGAAACAAACCTCTTCTTGTACTCCCGAGCCAACAGACACGTGGGTGGCTGGGTGGGCAGTCACCCCAGCACCCCTCTCCGTGTTTCCCAGCTCCATATCCCGAGCTGGAAGCAGCCCCTGCTCTGTTTGTGTGCTGTTTGCTGGCTGGGCTCCTCCCTGCTCTACAGCCAAATCCTCTCTTCTCTTTAGTTCTTGGATCATCTGCTGGCTGGCATTGAAGACATATCTGGACACTGGGGACAGTATTACTGGAAAGACAAGTAAGGATTTGCCAAAATACAACTGTGGACATGTGTAGAAAAAAAAGGAGGCTGGTTTGTATTCCCTGAGTTTCAGCTCTGGGCAGCTGAGCCTTGTCCATCTGTGTGGCACCAGGGAGGTGACACAGGGCCAGCTTTTCCTTGTCCAAGGTGACTTGGGGCACTTCCCTGCTTGCAGGCACCTCTGGTACCTCACCCCAAAGAGATCTTCTCTCCTCCCCTGCTGTGTTTGTCCCTTCATATCCAAGGGAATCTACTGGAAGTGAAATGGCTGTGACACACAGCCCGTCCCTGGCCCTGCCCTCCTGCCTGTGGCAGGTTCCCAGCCCAGGCCTGGCAATTAACAGTAAATCATTGAAAATTAGCATTAAAAATATGAGCTTGCAGCACTGCTTGTTGTGGACTGAAATTACAGAGGATCTCTACAGGTTTCTGCAGCAAAGTGCTCAGTTTTCATGAAATTCAGGTAGTTTGTGCATTTTAAAATAAAAAAAACCAACAGGGATATTTAAAAAAAAATAGAATTAACATAAAATATACTAATAGCAATCTACCAGGTTTAATTCCTTGGCTGTGCAGACACAGATGCAGCTGGTAGAGACTTTTTTTTTTTTGAATGCCCATGCTTGGAAGTGCCACTAGAGGGTATGGGAATCACTGCTGCTGAGGAGCATCCTGGCTCCTTTAGACATCCTGACGATTTTAGGGGCCTTTTCCAACCCAAATTATTCTATGATTTGAGCAGAAAGCAAGAAGAAATGGCTCAGGAGGGAATCTGGAAGTGTTTAAATCTGGGACTGCTGCACGTGCTTGTAGAACTTACAGTGGAGTTCATGAGAGATTTGGCACTTTGGGGAGGTTTTATTGTATTTGGGAAGGTTTTAATATTTTGGCTCATGCACTGGAGTGTAGAAATAATTAGGGACAGAGCTCTTGGACCATTGATTTCTGGCAGGAAGGTAATGGGATACAATGGGATATGGAGCAGTCACAGACCATCAACCTGCTGGTCCGTTTTGGTGCTTGGGAGTCCTGGGGGAGACTGAGCCCATCTTGCTTTGTCCTCACACAGGTTGGAATATTTCAACAGCAAGTACCTGCAGAAGATCCTGCTCCGGGAGTATGACCAGCCCAAGTCCAGCATCGTGCTGCTCTACGAGAAGCTGGAGAGGAAACATGCCATTGAGCTGGCACAGGCTGGGCAGCTGGGCCATGGCCCTGCCCACCCCTCCCTGCTGTGAGCAAACCCTCCCAAGCCCCTCAAACATCTGGGGGTGGGGGCTAAAAAGGGTGGGATGGATGAGCAATCTACTGATGTCCATGGTGGTACATGGAGGCTCACCTGAGTTATGTGCAAATGGTGCTCTGAGGAAAAGGCTCTTGCCCAGTTTTTGGTGGTTTTGCAGCACTCGGTGTCCTGGAGGACCCAGCAGGGATGAGCATGTGAGGGTCAGAGGGCACTTTGTTCCTCCCAGGTGGTTCTGCTCTGCCACAGCTCTTTTATCCACACGGACAGCATAGCTCTGAGGCAAATACCAAATCCCACTCTGCAAGGGTCGTGTTGGCTGTGGTGGGATCCCAAAGGGCTACTGGGATTTGGGAATGCACTGCTTATGCCTCTTCCAAAATAAGGTGGCCTGGTTTTCTTTGCAGCAACAGCAACAGAACTGTCATAACAGACCAAAAACTGGAGGATACTCAGAATCCTGATGTCCTGGATAATATGCAGGAAATACTGGCGAGGAACCTGTACCGGATCCGGAGAACGGTATAACTTTTCCCTCCATCTGCATTTTAAATGTCCAACAGCACAAGTTACCTCGGTTATCCGAGCAGCCTGAGCAGATGTTAGGAATATTTACATAATTACCCATGATGTCTCTTTGTGAGCAGAGAATAGTTGGCTGTGTGGAGCCAGATCCAGTTTCCAAGTCAGTGGCACATTTCTGTTTGCACATGACAGCTTTTGAAAGGTTCACCCAGTCAGCCTATAATTTCATGGAGTATTTTCGGCATCAGTACCCAGCAGCAGAACGGAGAAAGGAGGAGCACATGGAACTTCAGGCACATCCAGGATGCAGCAGCTCCTGGTTACTGACGGTGCAGAGCAGGGATGGGTTATTCTCACATTGCTTTTTCCAATGGAAGAGCACACTGGGTGAGCTGGGAGGGAGAGCTGATCTGCAGTTGTGCCACAGGACTGGTACAACTGGGTAAAGGGCACAAACCCACTGTGTGTTTGCAGAGTCGCTCAGGGATCGTGGCTGGGGTTTTGCACAGCACCAGGGCTGGGCACTGTAATTGCTGCTCACGTGGAGCCTGAGCCTCAAAATCCACCTCAGCCTTTGTTTGATGGATTCCACACGAAATGCAGAGTCCTTGGGGATGGGGCTGGTGTGGGCACTCAGCACAGGAGAATCAGCCACCCCTCCTGGCCCTCTGCTGAGCCAAGGGAAGCAGCAAAATAAGGCTGGGAGGAAACCTTTAGACATGGGGAAGGGGGTGAAGATAAAGGCACAGCTCCTGTTTGCACTGCTGCCCCATTCCAGCATCATCCCTTGTAGTGACAGAGTTATCCCAGCTCTCATGGATGGGAGGTTTAACTTTGGGATTTATGGTTCCTGTTGTTTGAATGGTCTATATAGGAAGGTGGGGGCTCATATGAAACATTGGAGGGCTGGGCAGAGGGACAGAAGGTGCCTGGAGCAGAGTCACTGCCCTTGTTTCATGTGTCCCTGGGCTATTAGAGCTGAACCTCAGTCTGGTCATTCAGTCACCTCTTGGGTGATCTCACACAAAAAGGCAGAGTGTGGAGCCCCATCTTGCCTCTATGGCTCTCCCCCTCTCCTGGGTGAGTTTATCCCCATAACTGGGGGGATGCTGAAGGCACTGGGGAGGGGAGGGCTGGGATGGTCCCACAGCCAACATGTCTGTGGTGCCTCGTGCAGGGCCCAGCGTACAACAGGCACACCCTGCCCGGGGAGTCGGAGCCTGGGGAACACGCCAAGGAGATCCTCATCCTCCGGCACAAGGGGCTGCTCGTGGACATGAGTGGCAGCGACGGCGGCGGCTCCAGGAAGGAGGTGAGAGGCAGCAGGCAAGGCTTGGACCTGCAGGGATCAGCCACAGGCTGCTTCCCCTGGGCAGGTGTGACTACAGCCTCGTTAGTGCTGATGGCATTTCCCTCCAAAGACAAATCTGGTACCTTCAATTAAAAAAAAAAAAAGGGTGTCTCGATCCCAAATTCCAACGAGTAGGAAATACGGAGGAAAAAGAACCCAACCCAAGTGCTGCCAAACCAGGGAGCCACCCTGAATGCAGCCTCATCCACTGCTTTGGGAACTCAGCCTTCCACCCGTGCTAGGAAAGTTACTTACTGAGCAAATGTTGTTAATTGGGCCTCACTCTGTGGATTCCAAGGTCTGTTTTTCCTGTGTTTTCTTTTTTGGGAGATTTCATCAAAGTCAGGAATTCGGTTCCCCCATTGTCAGTGGTCCAGATGGACTGTAAATATTTGAAACTGTTTGGTGTTTTCCCACCCCCAAATCTTTGGAAAGGATAGGAGCGTTTTTGTGAGCTTTGTTTATTCTGAAGGTGAGGTTTTTGTTTTCAGAAGCAGCTACGCTTCTGGGCAGAAAATAGAGGGAAGTTTTGCTTATTGATTCCTGGGTAAACCAAAATTTTCTCCAATTTAATGCTGGCACAGTTGATTCATGTTCTCAGTCAGAGGAGGAACAAGGTGAACACAATGTCTGTGGCTGGTGAAGAGTTTTCCTGACTTCTTTGGAAATCAGTAAGAGAAGCTGGACCAACATTTCCTCAAGGAGAGACAAAAGGGTCCAGGGATGATGCATGAGGAGCAGGCTTGGTGTTTTCAGTTCCTCCCATCCTCTGTAACTCATGTTCTAGAGGAAAAGCATCTAACCCCTGCCAGATTTTGCTCCCAGGTCAGCAGCACTGGAGTATCATGGAATGTTCTGAGTTAGAAGGGACCCAGAGGGATCATTAGAGCCCAGGTCCTGGCCCTGCACAGGACACCCCAGCAATCCCACCCTGTGCCTGAGAGCATTGTCCAGCTGCTCCTTGAGCTCTTCCAGGCTTGGTGTTTGCAGTAATTGCTGAGCCATCCCTAAATTCCCCCCACTTCTCCAAACTTTGGGTTCTGATGGCTGGAGCACTGCCCAGGTGGTCTCCAACCTGGGCAGCCAAGCTCCATCATTAAGGAGAACAAATTGACCTTGGAAAAAGAAATCAATTACCTTTCTT
>JAWWTY010000138.1:1309916-1329432 GCA_035222235.1 Margarornis squamiger
TAATTGCTGAGCCATCCCTAAATTCCCCCCACTTCTCCAAACTTTGGGTTCTGATGGCTGGAGCACTGCCCAGGTGGGAACTGTGATCTCCAACCTGGGCAGCCAAGCTCCATCATTAAGGAGAACAAATTGACCTTGGAAAAAGAAATCAATTACCTTTCTTTAGTAATTTTCCACGACAGCATAAGGACTCAGGGCTGTCGTAGGCTTTCTTCCACTCCACATTCCTTGTGGAATTGCCATGGTGGAGGAGCCCACCAAGAGTGGCAGCAACGCACCCAAAGCTGCTGCTTCTCAGCCCTTCATTGACAGAAAGGTGCTCTGGCTCCTGCAAACAACTTAAAAGCTTTAATTTGATCATTTACATGCTGATTGGTACTGACAATTCAAAATAGATAGGCAAGAACATGGCATGTTCCTGTAGAACATTTGGTATAATTAAACTTCAAAAGAGCAACATCAAACTCGGGCTGATTTGGAGCACGACGTTCCTACTTTAAGGATATTTGATTGTTAACCCTCGTGCTCCTGCTCTCCCCTTTGCTGCTGCATGTGGTGGGAAACTGAGGAGCTTTGGGAAGGCTATTCCTCCTGTTCCTTGGAATTCCTGCAGCTGGGCTTTCGGGGAGCACAGCATTTGGGGGGAATTGCAAAGGCAGTGGAGCTCACCCTGTCTCTGCCTCATGGATGGTGTGTGATGCGCTGTGAGGGTGGAAAATGCCCTTTGGGTTATGGAAAATGCCCGTTTGAGGCTGAATACTGACTGGTGCCTCGTTGGAGTCACTTGGTGGTGTTAATCACACCCCTTCAGTGCAGCCACCTTTGCTTTGTGCCAGGCTGAGGGAAGCAGATGCAAATCCCACAATGCTTTGGGTTGGAAGGGACCTTAAAGCTCATCATTTTCCATCCCCCTGCCATGGGCAGGGACACCTTCCACTAGCCCACGTTGCTCCAAGCCCCGTCTAACCTGGTCTTGAAGAGAGAAGTCTTAAATACTGGGAGCTGATCCCGGTGACACCTGTAAGGGTGACTCTAAGCCAAGAACCATCCAGCTGTGCCCAAAATAAGCCAGGCCTGTTTTGTGACATCAGCAGCTTATCTGTTAATTTTTAGGAATATCTGCCTTGCTTTGCTGTGAATAGAAAGAAGGCAATGCCCCAAAGTGATGGGAAAATGTTCTAACTGAGCCCTGGAATATTAACATGATATTAATTTTATATATATAATATTATATAATATTAAGGAGGGTGGGTGAACACTGCTGCTTCACGCTGTAGGAGGACAGATTGCAGAATTTATCAGCAGAAGGAAGGAACACTGCTAAAAAGTGGATTTTAGCCCATTATAAGCAGCTCAATACTTAAAATTTTTTGAAAAAAACCCCAGCTTCTTATAGTTTCATACCAAGTTGACAAGAAAGTGGCATTTTCCTGATTAAAAAAAAAAGAGATGAATGAAAAATGAAGGTAGTTAGTGTTTGAGATTTTTCTGATTGTCAGATATTCCATCTCTTGCAGTCCCAAAGGGAAGGGTTTGGCCTTCCACGTTTTGAGTCAGCAAGGAAAAATTGGATGCTGTCACTCCACACGTGCTTCTATTCCGCATCTCACCACGAGATGGAACCATTACAACTGTGTTTGCACACCCAGCTGGGAGTGCAGGGACGGGAAGGAACTTCCAGCAAAGGGCCACTGAAACCCCTCGGGGCTGGTGAAATTCCCGCAGTTCTGTTGCCAGTCTGCTGGAAAAGGCTTTGGTGGCACGTGGGAGCTGAGGGAGTCATTAAAGAATCCCTCTGGTTCAGCAGAAACCCCGTTTTTTCTGCTTGCTGAGGGCCTATGTATGTATTTTTCTTTCTTAATGAAGCTGGTTGGTGCTTTGCTATTAAATAGGAAGCTGTTGTAGTTTAGATTCATCTCGTATTTTATCGGGTGCTGGTTGGTCTTTCCCCCGCTGTGTCATCACTGCAAAATAAGGGATGTATGGAAGAACATCCTTCTGTAAGTCTGTGGGTCCACCAGGCTGAGGAGGAGCCAAATTCCTCTTGGCTGATGGACAATCCATCTCCTTCCACAGGAGAAACCAGTGCCCAGGCCAGGATGAACACCAGGCTTCAGCCAGCATGGATTGGGATTGGAACTGGTTGATCCTTAAGGTTCCTTCCAACCCAAACCATTCTGTGACTCTCTGAATCACCTCTCCTGGGTGGCTTTAGGGCTCTCCTGCACATTAGGTGTCTACCTGGGCTTTTGCACTAATGAGAGGTGGTTCTTAGGCTGTGTTTGCAGCCCCTGCCAAGGAGAGGTTGGAGAGTGAACAAGGAAAAAGCAGAGAGAAGCAGCAAGAAAGAATGACCCTCCTCCCTCTGGAGCCAACAGCGCAGGTTAAATGATTTACACCAGGCAGAAAAACCTTGGCAGGAGTGCGAGGTGACTTCAGAGCTGAACTGTAGCCCAGAGGATTAACTCCAAGACTATCTATTTCCAGCAGAAAGTTCGCCTTCCTCTGCCTCGGGACAAAATTCCTGCCGAAGGCTGCCGCTTCCTGGAGCCGCGCATCCCGCCGGCTCCCCTGCACTCGGGGCTGCCCTGGTTTTGGGCAGGGCTCCAGCCCAGCCCAGGCTGGCAGGGTGGTGGCAGAGACCCAGGACAGCCTTTGTTTGGCCCTGAGAACCAGCAGATCCTCGCACCTGTAGCCAGGGAACTCGGCCTCTTTCCCTGTGCCAAGGCACGGTGCGCTCCGGCAGCGGGAGCTGATGGAGCTCCAGGGAACCATGTGTGGGGATGGCACATCAGTGCGCCCAGCCTTTGGTGGGGCAGGCTCTGAGGATGTGTGGGGATGGCACAGCACTGTGCCCAGCCCTTTGGTGGGGCAGGCTCTGAGGATGTGTGGGGATGGCACAGCACTGTGCCCAGCCCTCTGGTGGGGCAGGCTCCGAGGAGGATGTCAGATGCCCCTGGGAATGGCTTTCCAGGGAGCCAGGCGCTGCAAGGCATTGTCACTGCAATGGTCAATAACGGGAGAACAAGGGCTGGAGGGCAGCAGTCCTCGTTAGGGGAGGGAGGAGAAGGGACCGAAACAAAACAGCGAGCCAGGCTGGGAGGTGGCCAGGGTTGTTCTGGCAGTCTGGGCTTCTGCACCGAGGTGCCAAATCACAGCTGCGTGAGAGACTCGTTCCCAGTTTACAGCAGCACGGAACAATCCAGGCAGCATTGTGCTCCTGGATTCCCATTTCTGGCTTTTTGTGCTGGAGGGTGGAGATTGGCACTGCAGTGAGAGGATGGGGAGCTCGGTACCTGCCTCTGGGCCTGCAGCCAAGGTGGGGGACAGCCACGTCCTGGGGACAGCTTTGCCTTCCTGCCCCATCCCCAGCACTGCCCCTTCCCATCCTCTCTGCCAAGCCCAGGCCTCTTGCACCCACTCAAAACAAATCAGTGTCTGTAAACATTTCCTGCCATCCATTTGGTCTATGTTTAGCAACACTTCTTGGTTTTGGTTTTTTTTCATGGCCGAAGTTAAACAAACAGAATGGAATCCCTGGGGACTGCAAACACTTGTTTATGAGGCAGGAGTGTGGGCCACAGATTTGGGGGCATCTCCATCAGTGCACTAAAGTCCTTCTCTCCCGCAGTCCCAGAAGGACGACTCCTGCTCGGCACAGGAGGATCCCACCCCGCAGCCCAAGCTCTGCCGCTCCTTCACAGGTAAGCTGGGGAGCTGGGGATGATTCCCTCCCCTCCCTGCTTTCCCTGCACCCTCCTCCACATGGGGTGGCCCAGCAGGTGACAGGATGGATGTGGGGACAAAGAGGGGCTCCTCAGATGATCATCATGAATGAGCAAGAAGGGCCTTCCCAGCCCCAGTGCCCATTCTCAGCCCAACCTGAGATCAGTGGGAATACTTTAGGTAGGAAGGGACCTTTCAAGACCTCGCTAGTCCAACCCCTCTGCCATGAAAAGGACATCAGGTAGATCAGGTTACCTCATCCAGCTGTTTTAATCCACAGTTTACCACAAATATTTAAATTAAGTTCCTCCCAGAGAAAACCCTGAGCATAAGCAGAACCAAGTGATAAAACATTGTTTCTGGGTGGGCAATTGTCACCCCAGGAAAAATGTGAGCACAGTGGCCTCTGACATATCCTGGTGACAGGGCTGAAGGAGCCTGGAACCCCTTTCATCGTGGTTGCATGTACATCCCCCCCAAAATCACTGTGACAGCATGAAAGTAGAGATGCTCCAGCAGGACACTTGCACCTTCCCAAGCTGTTTAAGGTGGTCACTGATGGCCATTTTTGTTATGTAGAGTTGCAGATGGGGGCTGATGAAAAAAATGGGGATATTGATCCAGATATGTAATGTATTTCAAAGTATAAATCAGAGTTTAAATTAGGGTGGCTTTTTGTTTGTTTTTTTCTTCCATTGAAACGCTGATCTTGGTCTTTGGGTTTGTAATTGTGAAGTGCTCCTTGGGGTGGAACAGCTCATCCCCAATGGATAAGTGGCCACCTCACTAGCTCTTGGGATTGCCTCATTCCTGATGCCCCACAAAGATGAATGTTTCTCATCCACAACGATGGTTTTTCTCTTCCCACAGTGGGGAACACAGAAAAGGTCCGGGAAATGAAGGAGAACCGGTCGAAGTCTGTGTGTGTCATCCCCCCACCCCAGCCTGGGGGGACAGCCTGGGCACAGGGGAAGGACGTGGGCAAAGGGCTGACCCTGGAGATGTACAAGCACCAGTGATGCTCTGCCTGCCCAGGGCGGGCTGGCACTCCTGGGTGGCTGCTCTGCATGTAGATAATGTAAATAAGATGTGTGTTGGCAAGGACAGCGTGGGCAGGGTGAAGTACCCGGAGTGCTTTGCATGGAAACTTGGTCTTATTGCCCAGCACTGGGTTCTGCCGAGGGAAAAGGTGCCCAGCTGAGCACTAGCAATGCATGGGAATGGCTGAGGGAGAATTTCTAGGGGATTTCTAGGAAAAAGGAGCCTGCTCAGGCTGGGGAAATTGCTGAAACTGCCTGCAACTCAAAGGATGTTTTAATGAGGTGGGATATCAAATCTTCTCATTAAGTGGCAGGGATAGATTAAACAGCAGGGAGAATTTAGATCATGGGTTGGGAAAAACTTGATAATCTCAAAGAGGGTTTTATTAAGGAGTGGTGGAAAGAGAGCAGAAATAGCAAAAGATTTCCTCTGCTCCTCGGGAGCTCCTGGATCCTGGCTATGAACAGTAATCATGTAAAACCCAAAGTTAGATGACAGCTAAAGAGGGTGTTGTGTCTTACCAGAGGGCCTGTCCCACACCTACACACAGTTCTGGTGAAAACTTCTCACAGCTGCATTAAAAGGGAGAAATACATCCTTGCTGATTTTTAAAAATTTATATAAGGATGGTTCACCCCGCAAAGTAAAATGAAGAAGCTCCCAAGGCAGTGGTGACACCAGGAGATGAGTGTGCCAGCCCTTAAGGAGATGGGAACCAGGCTGGTTGGTGGGAGGCAGCAAAGCTGTAAAGGGACCCCAAGGTGGTCTTTGCTGCCCCAGCTGGGAGCTGCAGCATCAGAGGGCTTTGAAAGCATCTCCTTAGAAGATGCAGCAGAGAGGCACCCGAAATCTCCCTGCTGTTGGAGCCCTTCTGCCAGGAGAGGTGTGATCCCTCTGCACAGCAGACACAGGTAACCCCAGGGACAGGACCTGAGGAGGACAGAAATCCCCACGTTTGGGTCATTTTCTTGGAAACTTCAGGTAAGTCCAAGCCTTTGAATTCTTGTCCTTAACTGAACCCAACAGGGCAAGTTTTAGCTTTGCATCAACATTTTTCTTTCCTTTCCCTTTTCCCCATGGAAGGATCCAAGAGTATTTGATATGAATAATTGATTCTTTCTGAAAATTAAAAGGAACTGTAGGAAATCACTTCCTCCCCCCATGGTATTTTTGGGCTTCCAGAGGCAGCCTCCTGTGTGCAGAAATGCCTCCTGAGGGCACCACTGCCTGGTACACCAGGGCTTTCATTTTGAACAAGAGACACACAGTGGTGTGTGTCTGCTTTGCAGTGACCACAGGTCTCATTGTCACCTGAACAAGCTCCTTGCCACTGCCCTGCCATAAGCTGAGGGAGTTCCTGTACATTGAAGGCCACTCCTCACTGTCCCATCCCTGGAAAGTCACCTCATTGCAAAGGAACATTGGCCCTTTTGGCCCTATATATGCATTTTGTGTGTGTATATACATATATGTACATATTTATTGGTTTTAGTATAAGTTTGTTGTCATCTTCAGTTCTTTCAGTAAAATTTGGGTTGGTTTCCCAGTTTAATCCATCTTGAGTGGGAACCAGGTGGATTTGGCTGTGCTTAGTTTAGAAAACTGCCCATCTTCACTGTGTTGTAATGTATGAAATATATGACATAATACCTGACAGTGGCTATGTTGAGGTGCACTGCAGTTGTAATTCAATTAAACATGTTGTGTTATGAGCTCACCTCAGAGTTGTTGCCTCTTTCCATCCCCAGCATGCTCGTGATGGTGTCACTGGGAGCTGGGGACACCCAGGAGGGTCTCCTTCAGCTCTGCCTCGTTCAACCCAGTGATCACAAGGAAGGGAAGAGGTTGTGATGAGGGAGAGAAATGGGCTGTTCATTGGCAAGAGAAAAAAAACTGAATCTGAAGGTCCTCTGGGGTTGAAATGTCCTTTGTCACCTGCAGTTTAATGTCCTCAGTGTTTAAAGGTCTCCTGCAATTCTGCACAGTAAATACCTAGAGAAGGATTTACTAAGGTGGGTTGTTTTTATTCTGTAGATTGAGACCTAAAAGGAAAATAAATCGAGCTCCTTGTCTAGAAATCTTCAATCAAGGATAGAAACTGTGAATCCTATGGCTAATTCTTGCTTGGGTTCTGTTTGGTGGGTTTGTTTTTGTTTTGGTTTTATATTTTTGCATCTGAACTGTCTTGTTTTTATCTGAAATACCTGAATTTCTGTACCATCTTTGTCTGGTACGGCATCCATCATAATTCTGGCCATCAGGTACTTAAATAATGAGCTTTTCCCAAGTGAGTTTCCCATCATTTAAAATCAGTGCTCTGCATTCTTACTACGGGCTAGTGAGGACCTTACCAAGCAGTGGCTGTTTTGACATGGGGAGATTTCTTTGTCATCCTGTCGTAGGCAACAGAAGCGATCAGGAAAATGAGGACGCTGCCAGAAAGATGGAACTGAAATTTCATCTGCTGTGGAAAAAAAGGGGAAAAAAAAGAAATTCCTTGCATTTTTTTCAGAGTGGTACATTTTCACATCACCTCAGCACAGCAGGAGACATTTTGATGGCAGGATCTCCCAGGTTCTGGCAATTCCAGCTGTGGTGGCTCGTGGTTGCTCCATCCAGCCCCGTGTTCCCGTGCACTGGCTGGATCCTGCGTGGTTCCCAGCCCAGCATTCCCTTCCAGCCCCCCTTGGCAGGGCTGGCTCCAGGAATACCCCCAGTTTGCTTGCTCTGCAGAGAAGACAGTATTCCTGCAGGACATGCTTTCCCAATGAGTCACTGTGCCCCACATTTAACCTTCTGGAGACTCTGGATTTTTTCTTAAAATTTCTTTATGAAATATAAAAGCCCAGCCAAAGCTTTCAAGAAGCATTTTCCAGCTGCTTAGTGGCCAAGCCCTCTGACTAGTGTGTATTTCAGCCCAGAATACCTTTGATAATCTTTGCCAGTATCCAGTGTTGGTGGTCTTAAAATTCTACAACCAAGTGGAAAACTGTTAAATGCTCAGGCTTCAGAGCGTGCCTAATTAATTCTTTCCAGGGTTTTAGTCCTTTAAAAAGTGTTAAAAACACGGATTCAGTGTATCATTGAATATTGCATGGTTCTGTGGAAATAAATTGCATCAGTCTGATTCCTTTAGGAGTTCAGAGAGTTATTGCTCTGTGCTAACTCTGGAAGTTTACAGGAGCCTTTGGAAAGTTCAGGTTAAAATAGGCAAAAGTTGGTACTGCTGGCAAAGTGAGAGCCCAAAAGCCACGTGAGAAAACTCTGGGCACACAGACCAAGCAGCCTGTTCAAAAATCAGGCAGAATCTCCCTTGCACTCACCATTCCAGAAAGCATTTCAGCACGTGGACTTGTTTTAATACTTTTATTTTGAGCAGCAATGCACGCTTGTGTTTATTTTATTTCACAACTGCTTAAGGAGATTATAATGGCTTAATCCTGGAAAGGACCAGCAGTGCTTAAGAAGCAGGTGAGGCAAATTTGAGCTTTTTTGTCTCCTGACATCCAGTCCTGGAGGGGATTCAACCTCCTAAGGAACATTAAGGATCTTTCAACATCCAGGCTTATGTGCTTCTTCCCAGAGACGTGGAGACGGGAGAGATGAAAAAGGAGCGTGAGATGGAGGTGAATTGGAGATTTTCATTTTAATGCAGAATTAAAAGGCAAATGTCAACATGGGGATCTATTCCTCCCCTTCCCAGCACAGGCCAGACGAGGGGATTGCTCTTTGTAAAACTGGCGGGGGGGTTTGGTGGCTTTTCCAAGGCAAAGTTGGAAGTGCTTGGGTAGCACTTGGCGTGGTCTGGTTGGCTTTGCTGTCCTTGGTTTCTCCTTCTTGTGAGGTTTGTGGAGACAACAGGGAGAGAAGAGACTCGTGAGAGAGATTCACCTCACCTACCTATGGAAACTGTGTGGAACAGTGTGACAGGTCATAGAATGGTGGAATCATTCAGGGTGGAAAAGACCTCCAAGACTGAGTCCAGCTGTTCCCCCAGCACTGCCAAGGCCACCCCTATGTCCCCAGGTGTCACATCCACATGGATGTTAAATCCCTCTGGGAATGGGGACTCCACCCCTGCCCTGGGGCAGCTGTGCCAGGGTTTGACCACCCAGGCTCATCAGGCCAAGCTCTAATACAGAAAGGCCTGCAGATCTCCAGAGGGACTTGGAGGAAGTCTCCAAAATCAGCTTCATCTCATATGTTTATCAAATACCAAGAAATTCTCTCCTTTCAGCATGAAAAAGTGAAAATATGTTGACCCATCTACATAATATGTAAATTTTTCTGTGAGCATGGATCAAACCATGAGAAATAACGACACAGTGTGCTGATGAAGTCTTTGATCAATCAAAAGGTAAAACACCAATTCTATGAAAAATGTGAGCTGACTTGTCCCAGCTCCTTGCTAGAACATCTGTGTTTTGGAGAGTCACAACTTTGGTTTGATAAAGGGAAAGAAAACCAGCAGGATCAATTAGGAACTAATGAAATGCACAGGGTTAGAACTTTGCCTTCCTTCCACCTAAATCCTAGGGCTGTCCTTGGAGACACCATGGGTCAGCTGCTGTGGGTAAGAGGATGCTGCAGGCAGGTCCCTGCTGGCTCTTGAGGAGGTAAGGGAGGAAAGGGAGGGCTCTTGTCCTTGGGAATTAAAGGCAATTTGTGTCTGAGCTTGCATGGATTGTGGTGGTGGTCAGCTAATTGAATTACACAGCTTTGGTGTAGCGTTCCAGAGATCCCAGCACAGGCTGCAAAGGACAGCCAACATCACTGCCAGTTTCTACAGGCTGTGGGAGAGACCACACGGTCTCATTGCCCATCACATCCAGGAGTTTTTAGGATCCTGAGGGTGATGAGCATCTATGTGGGGCTGTGCCAAGGAATCGGAGAATCATCGTAGAATCACGGAGTGCTTTGGGTTGGAAGAGACCTTATAGGTGATCCAGTTGCAACCAGGGACACCTTCCACTGACCAGGTTGCTCAGAGCTCCATCCAACCTGGCCTTGCAAAGAAACACCTGCCAGGGCTGGGATGTTCACTGCTCGGAGAGACATTTTGACCTTGGAGCTCAGTTGCTGTTCCACAGCCCAGGAATCTGGAAGGTGTTTGACTGGGCACAGGGCAGCCCATGAGGAGCCAGGGCTGGGCACCAGCACTGCTCTGCCTCAGCCACGCAGGGGCTCCTCTGCCAGTGGGACCCAGAACTGCCAAGGGCACCTTCCAAATGGCAGACGCAGACACAGCAGTGCCAGGTACAGCTGGCTCAAAACACACCCACAAATGGGGAAATGGGCACTAATCCCTTTTTTATTTTATTTTTTTTAATACATAAGTGTCTGCTTTGCATTTTAATGTTATGCAATTGCAGTGTGATGTATGGAAATGCAAAGCCTTGTCTCCACTGAACTCCTTCGAGCATTGCTGGGGCTGCACCATCAGTCCTGTCCAGCTTTGGGGTGGAGATCACAACAAGAGGTGGCAACCAGTTCTCCTTGTCACTTGAGCCACTTTTAACCAATAGTTAAATGGCAACTGATTGAAATTTCACTATTTGGTGATTCAGGTGATATGTTGTGATTTGTATTTAATTAACCCTTTTATGTTCAATACAAAGAGCTCATCTTGCTGCAATAGTGAAGTTCCAGATGACTCTGAGATGGGTATGTTATGGAAAAAGAGTGGATATGCTGGGATGGGCTGGAAGAGGGTTAACGTGTGCAGGAATGGGGTGAGTGGAGGTTAATATGTGCAGGAATGGGGTGAGTGGAGGTGTAGGGAGGGTTGACCACAAGCATCTGCCTGGGGACCCATCGTGGTGTCTGGGAGTCCTTCCACAGGAGGGGGCAGGACAGCATGGAAGGGTAAGTGGCTGTGGAGAGACAGTGCATGTTTATTGGTGCAGAATCACTGGCTGAGTTTTGATTTGTCCCACCTTTCCTCTCTCCCTGTGTCAGTTTGGGGACTTCTCTGGGCAGGGACCTCCTTCATGGATCCTGTAGGATGCCTCGTGCCCACATTCAGGCTGAGCAAACAGCAGTTCTGCCCCGTGACATTGAGGAAGGGAGGTCTGATGTGCTGTTTAACAACTCTCTCTGCAGCACTTAAACACAAACAATGCAGAGGATAGAAGAAATTGTTATGATTTAAAGACTGTTGTGCCCACAGAAGAAGATTGAGTACATTCATCTATCCATATGCCCCAACAGTTGGCTACAAGTGTAGTCAAAATTGCACCCAACCTCTCCAGGTTCCATAACCAGTGTGCAGTTGCTCTGACAAACCCATATGTTCACAGGTAACTTTAAATATTAAATTGCTTTGGAAATTAATTTGGCAACACAAATTCCCCTAGGATGGAGAAGTCAACATCTTCATCTCTCCCCCTCTTCAGAACAGGTCATGACTTAGGCTAAGGGTAGAAAATCAGAACTGGATTTTTCCCTGTAATTTCAGTTTCCTCCCCCAGCCTCCTGGCATGTCACAGGAATATAGTTATTGCCCTACAGAAATCATAATTTTCCTAGTCTGGCATCCCATCCCTGGCAGTGATCTACAGCAGATGCTCCAGCAGAAGCCAAAAATGTTAGGAACCAAATGGCAATGAAATTCCATTGAGGAACGTCCTTGTCCCCAGGAGACACTTCTCCCACAGCAGGCTGGGGTGGTGGGAGGGCTCTGGGTGCTGTATAGTCCACTCTTCCATGGCAGGAGAGAGAACATCATCCTATGGCTGCACAGAAACACCCCCAGGTGTGATGGTGTGTACCCCTGGCTGGGTGCTCCTTGTGTAGCTCAGTGAGGACCTGCCTGGTTCCAAAGCATTTGCACAGGTTCCTCTCCCAAGAAGATCAGGATATTTAAGATTTCAGCAGCATTTTGATGTTATTCTTGGATCTCTGGGGTTACTCTGTGCGGAAGCTGCGTTTGGTCCAGGGGAAGCAGGAGAAGCACATTCCAGAAGTGCCACCTCTACTGCACTTCTGAGGACACAGCTGGGGGTGTCTCGCAGCGATGGCTGAGGACACTGAGGGCTCCAGGGTGTGCTGAAGACCTTGGGGGTCATCTCTGCTCACACCACGCTCAGCTCTGTTAATGTGGGCAGAAATGGGGCGTTCAGAACTCCCCGTGTGCTGGGCATTGTGCCCATGGCCTGACGGCTCTCTGCTCCCGTGCCCTGCCATGTGTTCCCTTGGAACCCTTCCTGCTCTGCCTCCACAGCCATTTGTCCCACTCCTTAATGCCACAGCTGTCTGCCTACCCGGGCTCATCTGCTTTTCTTAGTCCCGTTCCCCCACCCACTGAAACTCACACCAGCAGGAGAAGGTCATTCCCCACGGCCAAAAATAGCCCTGCTCTCGCCCCGCTCTCGCAGCACCCCGGCCCGATTCAGGGCTTTGGTTCTTCGCTGCTCTCCCCTGGCTCCTGGTGCCCCATGAAGGCTGGCATCGCCGCCCTGGCAGCCGGGATCCTCGGCAGCACCGGCGTCCTGCTCTTCCTCCTCGCCTTTGGGACGGATTATTGGCTCCTGGCTACGGAGACCTGCGGCGTCCTCGAGCATGGGAACGGCACTCTGAGCGCCACGGAGGTGAGCTCGGGACTCTTGCCTTGGTTTGGAGGAGTCGACTTCCTAAAGGATTTAAGATTTTTAAATCTGTGATAACGTTTCTGCTCAAAGCGACTTGTTAGTGTTAAACAGCAGCCTAAAACTTTAAATTTTTAAAAATCCAAGCCAGCTTTTCCATAGTATTGAGCATTTTGACTGAAGTAAAGTGTGTCTAGGAAACATTAAGACGGCACCTGTGTAATCTGGCAGATATGAACATTAGGGAATGAAAGGCAAAAATGTAAAAGCTTTAGTTGTTGACAGCATTTCCCTCTAAAGACAAAAGATATCTGCTGATATTTGCCATTAAAAGATTTCTCCCTCTGTAGTTTCTTCATTTAAAACTAGT
Organism: Margarornis squamiger; assembly: GCA_035222235.1. Lineage (NCBI taxonomy): Eukaryota > Metazoa > Chordata > Aves > Passeriformes > Furnariidae > Margarornis > Margarornis squamiger. The sequence goes on from JAWWTY010000138.1 coordinate 1,322,640, forward strand.
TCATATTTAAAAGTGTGGGGCTTGGCAATCACTTACATCTGAAGTGATACAACTGCAGCACAGACAGAGAACAAAAGTGAACATCAAATGCAGAGCAGCCTAGACAGGTTCCTGCCCATCTAACAAGAGAGACCTGTATGTTCTCCAATTAAGATTTATAGAGGATTTGAATTAGCAGGCAGTGTAATTCTGGAAGGACAGGTTGGTATTTTGGTGCTGAGGGCTGGGGTCACTCCTTGATAGATCCCTCCTAGAGGGGGATTTTCACTGCACTCGCTGTTGTCTAACTCCTCGATGGAATAACAACCAGCTCCCTTCCCCAAGCCACCCACTCCTCCAGAATGTTTTGGAGCTGATCAATGTGTGGTTTCAATTACAAAATGACAGGAAGATCCTTGTTGTGTGCAGACTTTCTGGTACTTCAAAGTTCAATGCAATTAGGTTTGATTTTTCCCTGGTGTGGTGACTCACCCTGGGTGAGCATCGTGATGCCAAGCAAGAAATATTTTCCTTTCATTTCCGAATCCCGTAATCAGATGTGGGGCACTGTTTGCTTGAGTCATGGTTCCAAATGACTTTCTCTGTTGGAAAAAAACCCACATTATGATGGAAAAACTCCCTGCAGAAGTGTTTCAAGCAGCACAGCAAAGCCCTGGAGGTGGCAGAGAGTGGTGGACAGAGAAGTGCTGCTGTTTTCATGGCCCTGGGGAGAGACAGCGTTAATTGTTTCCCATTTTTGTTGTCCTTTTAAGCGGAGAGAGTAGCGATGGTTCCGTGCAGGCCACGAATAAGCATCTCAAACATTTCAGTTGTGCTCCTGGCCAAGTGTTGCTGTGCCTCTCACTGGGGCAGTGACTGCAGAAGTGCCAGGCAGAAACAGGAGCTGCTCTGGCGCTTCCCCCTGAGCTAGTTTGTTCTTATTTTAGACACTGATTTTTCTATTTCTCTTGGTGGTTGTGTACAACAGGCTGTGTTTTAACCTTCCCTGCCCCTTCCACACTGTCAAGTCTGTCCCTCACAGAGAAGGATGGGCTGAGGACCTGATGAGCAGCAGGGAATGTGGATGCACTGAGTGAGCAGCCACCCAGCTCAGGAGGCTTCAGGGCTGAATGTTACTCTTGTCATAGTCAGGGGTTTGTCATGGAAGGAGAAGGAGAATGAGGTCAGAACTCTGGAATCTCTCCAGATGTATAAAAACATCAGATCTCCAGGGAGACCTGAGAGTCCCTTCTGGTGCCTAAAGGGGCTCCAGGAGAGCTGGAGAGGGACTTTGGATGAGGAATGGATTGGCAGGACAAGGGGGAATGGCTTCCCACTGCCAGAGAACAGGGTTAGATGGGATATTGGGAAGGAATTCCTGGCTGTGAGGGTGGGGAGACCCTGGCACAGGGAGCCCAGAGAAGCTGTGGCTGCCCCTGGATCCCTGGAAGTGTCCAAGGCCAGGTTGGACAGGGCTTGGATGATGCTGGGCTGATGGAAGGTGTCCCTGCCTATGGAATGAGATGGTCTTCAAGGTCCTTTCCAACCTAAACCATCCTATGATAAGTGCCTTCTAGAACTCCCTGTTGAGTCCCAGCTCCATTCTGTTGTTCCCAGGATCAATACCCATCCAGCTCTGGCCATTGGAGGTGTAAGGATGTTAAAGGATGGTTTATGCAGGTCTGCAGGATGGTCAGAAGGTTTTAGAGCTGTGATAGAGGAGCTCAGGGGCAGCAGCTGCCTCTGTGTCCCCCAAACCAGCTCAAACAACAAATGAAAACCCCAACAAAAAAGGAAAACAACACCTGTGCAAGCCAAAAATACACTTTGCACCCTGATCTTCCCTGTGTGAGCTGGGCTTTCCTTCCTCCACAGGCTGAAATGCCGACAGAGGCCAGGAAGGACATCCTCACTTTCCACCACGAGGGCTTCTTCTGGAGGTGCTGGTTCTTCGGTGAGGGCCACCCCGAGAGCATCTGGACCTTCTGGTACAGTGAGTACGATGCCACCACACGTATCCAAGCACTCACTCACAGTCTGAATGGGAAACAAGCACAGGAGGGGCTCCCAGGGAGGAGGAGGGGGTTTTAATTCGTGTTTTTCATTCTCATGGCCAGCCTGCCAAAAGCCAACATGGCTCACCCTCTCTGTGCCCTTACTGTGTCTTCCTTTCACTTGGATGTTGCTCTCAGAGGGCTGTTCACAGAAAGGTAGGAACACTTTTATGCCATTTAATATGCCATTTTCAAAGCCTTATGAAGTGGTGGCTTCCACCAGCAAGGACAACTCTTCCCCACACGACTCTTGATGTTTGTGTTCAGCTAAATTCGCTGGATTCGATCCCCTGCCCTTCCTGCTCTCCTGTCTGTGTTTCCCACCATCAGGTGCTGAGCATTCCCACACCCCCTGATTTCAGCAGAGGGAAAGCTGGACAGGCACATGTGTGGTCTCTGCATGTCCAGGACCAGTGGTGGACATGGAGGGCCACAAACACACGTGTTTATGCTCTTTGTTTTAACATCTTGCCTTTTTTGCTTTTTTTAAGGTCACTGGAATTGCATGAGAATAAACTGGAGGGATGTAAAATCATTCTGTTTTCTGAAAACACATTTACTCTTCAAAAGAACAATTGAAGGGGAAGGTGGACCCTGTTCTGGGACACCAGTTGGTGCTGAGTGGTGGCCCTTGTGCAATGAAGGGTCTTGGATTTAAACACCACTAGAACCCTGAGCCAGGGGCTTTGATGTACTCAGAGATGCTGCCGTGGCTGTGGAGCAGCACAGTGGCCTCGCAGGGCTGCAGATAATGCAGGTTCCCCCAAGAAGTGTCCCCTGCAGTGATTAACATTTCAAATGACTCTGCTGTCCCCCAGTCCCTGACCTGTCCCCCTGCAAAATCTCTGCCACCATCCAGCTGAGCAACAGGGGAGTTCCACAGGGGAGTTTGTGATGGGAAAGGACAGGCTGGAGAGAGGGAGTTTGCTATGGAATTGCATTCTATGGAAATACAAAATATAATGTCACCTGCAGTCAAATGACTCACTCTGATAACTGGCAAATTTTGTGCTACTTCTTTAGGTATTTATTATAATAGGATTGATCATGGCAAATTAATTTGCTGCTCTCGTGGATGTAATAATTAATTCAATAGGTATTCCATAGTCAATTTAGCATGAACTAATGTCCACCTATTATAAAGTGTTCCTTTGAGCTGGGGACCATATTTAAATAAGTGGCCAACCATTAATTAATTCATTTAACATTCATTCTATTACTGTTAATCATGATAAGCCTCAGTGGGATTAATATTGATGGGGCACTTCCACTCTAATTGTGCTTCCCTTCTCACCAACTGGAAGTCTTGTAAGGAGCCTTGTTCTGGTACCAAACACCTTTGCCCCTTCCAGGTGTTCTGGGACATTCTCTGGAGGAAAACAGCAATGGGAATATTCCAGTGATTTCAGTTGTTCCATCTTCTATGATTTAAATCCACCTCAGTCTCAGGTTATGAAAATGAGATATACCAGTAGCAGACTTAGATCCTCTGATATCTCCCCTCTCTCACCATTCTTCTTTATATTTATTTATTTTTTGTCCAGCCAAGATTTCCCCTCCTCCTTTCCTCCCCAGCCCTCTGATTTCGGTGGGGGTTTGGCAGGTTTTACAGCAGCACCTCACCATCCCAGTGCTGTCATTGGGATTCTGCAGAAAACAGAAGCAAACAGAGATTAACAATGGTTTTTTTTGCTCTTTTTCAGCCAGCCAAGCACACCCCAAGTTCTGCATGCATGGCTACCTCTTCCCCATGCCCATTGCCCTCGGACCTTTCCCTCATCCCTCCTATGACACAACTGCAGGTGGGTTTTTCTCCTCCTCCCCCAGCAGCTCCTTTCCCCAGGGACTGGGTGGAGGTTTGGGATGTGTATCAGTCCCTTGTAAATGCAAGGCCAAGACTTTTGGAAAGCTCCTTTACAAAAGAGCCTTGTTTCTCTGACTGCCCCAAACCATGGGCACATCAAGGTGTTCTCCCACACCTTCTCTCCTCCAGCTCCAGCCATTCCAGGCCGTGGGCTTTGCACCCTCCCACTGGGTGCTCAGCACCTGCTCCTGTGAGTAAGGCAGGAGGTTAAACCCACTCTCTGTTGCCTCCTCGCTCGCTGGGAGAGCTGGAGACAAAGACCCAAACCCATCCCAGTGCTGACTGATTCCCAAAGCTGGGCTTCCTGGGAGAGCTCTGGTGTTGATCTATTGCAAGACAAAACAAACAAACACTGGAAAATCAGTTAAAGACCAAATTGTCAGAAGATCCACATAAGTGAGCGGCTTATTTTTAATGCACCGAACACAGCGCGGTTGGAAGAGCTGCCTTTCAACTGGTTCCCTTTTTATTTATGTTTCTCTATATTTTCTGAGTTCTTTAATGAATCAGCTGCTGGTAGGAATTTTAATTTGCTAAATTGGTGGCAGCAGCTAGAATTAATTCAATGATCTTTTTTGAAATGAATTGATTTCTTTAAATAGTGTGCATCAGTCTGCGCTGCCTCCAGGGATGCAGGGCAGACGTTCTGCACAAACAAACATCTTGACCTTTTCCTTAGCCTTTAGCAGTACCTTTTTTTATTTTTAGGTTTTATTTTTTTTCATGAGAAATTAATTGAAAAGAAAATATTGTCAGTAGGAGAATGTGAGGGAGAGCTGCCAGTTTCTCTTGCTGTGCTGTGCAGAATTCCTGCCCCGGGGAACGCGCCGTGGTGTCGAATGGATACGAGGGACCTGTGGATGGGAGGAGGAGGAGCTGGATGTGAAACAAACGCATGGATTAGGCAGAGGGATTTTTCCTGCTTAGGAGAGACAGGAATGATGTCCATTTTCTGAATGGCCATGCTGATAAACACAGTATTTTTTCCATCCCAAATAAAGGGCTGGAGGCATCTGCCTGTGTCTGTCAGGCCTTGCTATGAAACCCTGCCCAGCTGCCTCTCTTGGGACAGCACTCAGACAGATCCTGATGCTCAGAGAGGTCTTTTCTAACCTTACTGATTCCACAGAGGAGCCAGGGAGGGGGTCTGCCTGATGCCCACCCTGTGAGCCCTGGGGAGGTGAGGGTGTCCCAGCCCCACGTTTGGGGCAGTGGGAGCATCGGGCTCCTCCACTGCCCCAAGCCCTGCAAAGCCCTGGGGGCTGCAGGGAGCACTAACACTCCTTTCATTGCGAACCACTCCATCCTCATTTGCCGATGCTGACAAGCCAGGAGGCTGTCCAAGGAGAGGGGTCCTCCAGCTATTACCTGCTCCACAGATAATTCTGCCTTATCTGCATCCTCCGAGGCTCCCGGAGAGAAACGGGTGACGGGAGGTTAAACATGAAAATGAATTCAGTGGTTTTGGAGAGTTCAAGATACTTATCTCTCCCTAAGTGGCTCTCCTGACAAAATGGTTTCAAATGAGGAAAACGCATCTTCTCTCTATCATTTTTCTTTCAAGTGTGAATCATTTCAGCATTACCCACTTGCTCGTGCTCGGCTTAAACCTCTCTGAGTGGAGCTCCTGCACAACAACAGGCAGAGCCAGGTGTGGTGGTCGGAGGGGGTTGGATTGCTCAGGGCAGCAGGGAGTGGGGTGTCAGAGGGTCTCTGCCAGGAGACCACCACCTTTGGAGGTTTATGGCAGTGCCTGCAAGAGACCTGGCTGCTGGGAGGCTGGAATCAGTGGGCTGAATCCCACTCTGTCCCATGTCGTGGGGTGTGAGGGACCCAAGGTTGCCCAGCTCTGGGTGGGGTGGTTGTGTGAAGTCACCCCGACCCCAGTGGATGAGGAGGCAGCTCCTCCCCTGCCCTGTTCTCCCACTTGGTGTCACCGAGGCCATTAATGGGGGAAATCAGGAGCCCCCATTTCCCTGCAGCCCTGCTAACAAACACTGCCTTTCTTTTAAACCAGGAACCTGGCACCTTCCCCAAGTGTTAATTAAAACAGGACAAAGCTCTGGGCTGATTCCACCTCTCCAAATTTTGCTGTTTTCTTTCCTTTCTTGCCAAGCTTTTCCATCCCCCCTGGGCCAGCTCAGCACAGTGTCCTTTCCTCTCCCCGCTTTGGTGGCGTGCTTCCCTGGCAATCCCTCCCAACTCCTTGTACTCATTCCAATCCCATTATGTAGGGCACGACATTCAACCTGAACTCGCACCAGCTCCAGGCAGAGCGGGAGCCTCAGCTCTGCCTGGCACGCCACCATCACGGGTGGTTGTCTTTGCTGGTGCCGAAGCAGGAGTTAGCCACAGAATCATTGGGGCTGGGCTGAAGGAAGGCAGGCTCTTCAGCTGTGTTTGCCCTGACCTCGCTGTTGTTGTGCAGTGTACAGGGGGTTCTGGACGGCGTTCATCCTGCTGGCCGTGGCTGCTGCGCTGGTCGGGGGGCTCCTGCTGCTCGGTGGAATTCCCTTCGTCAGCCCCCGCTCCTACAAAGTGGGAGGTGGATTCCTGCTGCTCTCAGGTAAGGGCATGGAATGCAGGGGAGGCAGCTGGGGCTGAGGTGGGAGCTGCACTGCTTGGAGTGAATGATTTCCCTTTTCCCCCTCTGGAATTAAACCCCTATGAGCTCTGAGCAACATGAGTGGAAGGTGTCCCTGCCTATGGCAGAGGGTTGGGAAGAGATGGTCTGTAAGGTCCCTTCCAACCCAAACCATTGTGGGATTCTCTTATCCTATGCAAGATAGTCCTTCACACAATCCCAGCATATGCTGAGCTGGAAGGGACCCACCAGGATCATCGAGTCCAGCCCTCAGCCCTGCCCAGGCCCATCCCCAAGAGTCACCCCCTGTGC
>JAWWTY010000138.1:1336374-1367750 GCA_035222235.1 Margarornis squamiger
CTTGGACACTCCCAGGGATCCAGGGGCAGCCACAGCTTCCCTGGGCACCCTGTGCCAGGGCCTGCCCACCCTCCCAGCCAAGAATTTCATTCCTAACATCTACTCTAAATATACCCTCCTTCAGCTTAAAGCCATTCCCTGTGTCCTGGCCCTCCATGCCTTGTCCCAAATCCCTCTCCAGCTCTCCTGGAGCTGCTTTAGGCACTGCAGGGGGCTCTCAGGTCTCCCTGGAACCCCCCAGCCTGTCCCAGAGCAGAGATGTCCAACCACTGCCCATCCAAACCCAGCCCCAGCCGCAGCATTTTTACTCTTGGGAGGAATTTAGGGCTGTGGGGGGTTTCTCTGCAGCCCAAGGACGGGCAGCTCCAGGGGCTGCCAGCAGGGCCACACATCCCTATTCAGCAGAGCCCGGGTTTTATGGCATTCCCAGCATCCTTGTTCTTGTAAAAGGCAATCGAAGGTGCCTGCGAGGGGATGTTCTGATCTCGGTTTCTGGAAAGCAATTAAAGATGATTTTTTTTCTTAGCTGGCTCTAATTGACGTCAAAGGACAACCTGTTTAATGGGATGTCGGGAAACACGAGAAAGTTTTTTTCCTTAAAAGCCCTGATTCAGAAGATCTAAATGTACCTGCACCTAACTTCAGTAAGGGAATAAAGCAATTTCTGTGGCATCAAACTTAGCCTGAATTCATTAGTGTTTCCTTACAGCAATGTGCTACTCCACATTTAATATTGTCCCTGAACAGAATGTTGTGGGATTGTCATCCCAAAGACTGAAAGACAGTCAGGAGTGAGGAAAGGGGACAATAACATGATATCAGGAGGTCTCTATGGGCCGTGCCTCTGCCCCATCAGTTATGATTTCTCACTGTAAATTCCCTTTGAGCAATTTTTGTCATTACTCTGGATTCCATATTTTCCCTGGGCAGAGTTTTGTGAGGTTGCTCAATTCAAAAAAGGGAAAGATGGTCAGAGCTGGGGGAAAGGGAAGGGGACAATGGCACTGGTGGCTTTGATTTGCTTTGCTGGGATGGGCCCTGCCAGCCAGCCCAGCGTGGGGCCGTGTATTCCACGGGCTCTGCACAAGAGCCAGCTCCAAAAAGGCAATTTCCATATCATTTAGATATATTTAAATACTTGCCATCACCCAGGTGTCCCCTGTCTGACAGGGCAGTGCCAGAACATCTGAATTCTACACCAAACCATGCAGGTACTGGGGGTGCAATAATTCACACTGGCTACGCAGGGGTTTGGAAAGACACTTGAGAAATGACAAAGATTTGATCTTGTCGTGTTTTTCGGGCTGGATGGTGATGCTTTGAAGTAGTTTGTGGGGTTCTTGCTTGCTGAGCTCATTTGCATGAATTTGAAATGAGACTTGCTCCAAATGTGTGCAGTTCTCCTGGATGTCAGCTTGTGCTCCACACGCATCTCCTGAGCTTCGTGTCATGCTATTGACTCAGAACAGTTAATTAATAATGGAATGTAAATCTCTTCTAGAAGATTGTTGGCAGTATAAAACTGTTTGCTAATGCTCTTCCTAAAATATTATTCCAGTCTGGTGTTTCTTTCCTTTTGGAGCAAGTTCTAATTATTCTTTTACAAGATTCATGGCATACATAGAGTGAGAAAGTGTAATTCCCACATGGAAAGATTAGTTCTTTCATATGAATAGCAGGCTTGGGCTCCAGTTCTTAGGCAATATTCACACTGCTTTCCCTTCACAGAAGTTTTGTTTGAATAGAAGTGGGATATTCAGGTAACAATCATGGGTTTTCCCAGGAAATGGGCATTTATAAACACACATATTTCAGTGTTTTATTTGGCTGTTCTGAACTGGGTTTTTTCCCTGATATCTCCTGGGGTTATGCCTCTGCCCCATCAGTTCTTCAAGGGATAATTTCTCACTATAAATTCCCTTTGAATAATTTTTGTCATTTAATTATCTATTCAGTGTGGAGACGAACACTTATGGTCACAAAGAATAAAAGTATATAATCCAGGAGCAGAAGAGGTCAAGATTTACAGTCACTTGCCTTTCACTGATCCCATAAAACAATCCAAGCATGCAGAAATGATGATCCCATAAGAGAGACCAGGGCAGAAGAATGAGAATGCAGCAAGAAATCCATCAGACTTATTGATATCTGTGAAGCTGAGGATCCCTGAAGTTGTGAATACAGAAGTGAGTTTTATATTATAGAATGAAATATTTATTAACTTTCTCCGTCTGTTCTTTAAAAAATTTAGTTTAATGTCATCAAGGCATTTATGGAATACATTTAGTTTAATCATGCAGTCATGCCTTAGGGAGCGAAGCGTCCCTGGAGAGCTGCTCTTTCTGGATCAGCTCTAGAACAAGCAATAGTTTAAAACTCCATCATTCTTGGGGAAAACACGTGGCTTTGGATCAGTCTTGAACAGAGGGTGGTTTATTTTAAGCACCTTTGGTACTGAGCACGTGCTCTCCAATAGTCATCTGGTGTTGGGTAACTCCATGAAATCCCAGTCTCTCCCCCAGCTTTGGCAAATCTCCCAGTATTAGATATTGATATATACCTAACAGTCCCAACAATAAGAGAGTTGCATAACTCAAGAATCACCTCCTCTCTTGAAATCCAACATTTGTAGCCAGCACAAGGGTAACCAACACACCATTTTGGTGGGGCTGAGAGTTCACTTTGCTCTCAAGTTTCCTGTGCCAAGCAGAACTCAAGCAGGCAAAGTTTTGTGTGCGAATCATCATTTCTGGAGGAGAAATTTCCAAGCCCAACCTAACGAGCTCAGTGGTGAGGTTTGAAATTGCAGAAACCACGGTTGCTTTCATCTGTTGAATGTGAGGAAGTTTGATGAAAGGATATTATAGAGTAGTGACAAGGACCTAATTCTGATCCAAGTTTTGTCATTCTAAATCACGAGTAATTCCGAAGATGCAGCAGACCCTTATCACTGCTAAACATCTGTAAGTCAGATCAGAACCGGCACTAATAAATACATTCAAAGATGCATAATTAAAACAGTGATTTCACATCACTCTGATGAATTTTAGTCAAGGATTTCTTCAAGGATGCTTTTCTCACATTAGCATTTGATGTTAGTAAGCAATGAATAATTCCATTTTTTCTTTCCAACATCTGGGACACTTCCTGCTTTATTTGCTACTTACTGAGCACTCTGCAGGAAATATTAATGAATCCTGGGTGTTGAAATGCAGGCCCTGTGCTCGTGCTCAGGAGGCAGAGTTGGGGAGGAGAGGAGATGTGTCTTGAGGTTAAGAGCCTGGATTTTGGTGAGGTTGGATATTGGGAGATCTGCCAAACCTGAGGTTACCCAAAAGTCAAGTCCCTTTAGGTCCTTTCACACCAGGGAGTTTTTCCCTCACACCTGGCAGACAACAGTTAATAAGAGAAGCTTTTCCTCTTGGTCAGATCAGCTCTTTTACCCCAAAACTGAGAGCTGAGGATATCCTGAGGCTGGGAAGGTGCTGGTGCTTGGGACCATCTCACCCAAGGAGAGATGGTCCAGTGGAGCAGCACTCCAGGAGAGCATCACTGCCATGCCCAGCTGTTTTCTCCCAGCCCCAGAGGCCTGGAGGGTTTCTCTTTCCTGGTAAATTCTAAAATTCTGTGTTTGGAGAGCTCTGCAGGCTCTTCAGAGCAACCTGCAGAGGAGAGCCGAGCTCAGCACCAGGGGCAGGAGAACTTTCAAAGGAGGAAAGAAATGTCCTTCTGTGTCAGTGTGGAGGGACTGATTGGAACTCACCAGACTTCATCCCAGCTGGGTGTTCATAACCCCCCGTGGGATTGCTTTGACCCAGCAGCACTTGAACCTTTCCACTTCTTCTTTTTGTCTTATCTGGACTGGTAAGGTTTCCACCTTGGTCACACACACAGTGCTGCCTTGGTGGGCTCATGTGACTAAATGTGGGTCTGCAGAACAAGTATCTTCATGCCAAGGTCCCTCCAGCACCTGAGCTTGGGGCCCCCTTGCCCTGGCAGTGCCCCCATGCAACGCAACGAGGAGTGCTGGGGCTTCACATCCCTGTGGGAGACAAGCACAGGGATGGAGGGAGATTCCCAGGACTGCTGTCCTGCCCCAGCCCTCACCCTGTTGAGCCAGCACCCTCTGGAGCACCTCTGGCCCCTCAGGCAGTGCCTGGGGTGGGCACAGATGGGGTGCAGCAATTAAGACCCAAAGGCAATTAAGACAAACACAGAGCTCTGAGCAGTGGCTGTCACTGGGGCAGGATGGAGCCCTGCCAGCCCCAGCCCCCTTCCCAAGAGTGGCCAGCACCTCAGCCCCCTGATCAATAAGCTGGACATGCAGCAGCACAAAGAGTCCTTATCTGCAATACCACTTTGAATTTAGTGAATTTATTTAATCCCTGGTGCCTGCAGAGCATCAGTCCTGTCGGCTGGCTTAATTTATTTATTCCGGTGATGTAGTTTTAGGCTTTCAAGTCCTTGACATTTGAGGAGCAGATTTTCCCCCCCCCGTCCCATTTCCTAAAAAAAAAAGTCTGAATTGGAAAAAAATTATTCACAGGAATGTATTTTTTTTTTCCTAATTCATTCCCCAATTTTTCTCTTGGGAGCCAAGGGAAATACTATATCAATACTAATAACCATACACCAAATGGGTTGGGGAGGGCTCCTTTCCACCCTGCTTGGCAGAGCCTGATTCTCAATCAATGCTGCACATTCACTGAACTCTCTTGCTTCTCACACTCTTTTCCCTACTAAGATTTTCTCCTCCTCTTAAAAAAAACCCAAAATCACTAATTTTTGAGTTATATCCAAGATTCAGCGCTGCATTTAGTTTGGGAATTGTCATGAGACTTATCTCTTGCAACTTGATATTTCCAGGTAGAATCAGAACCTTTGGCTCGACCTAGAAGATCCAGTGGGTTAAACATTGTGACCACTGTCAAAAAGAAATATCAAATGAAAAATCAGTGCACAGCCACTGCTGTGGTGATTACTATCAGAGCTGTAAAAATGCACTTTAATTAATCCAACTGGTAGGTACTAAACATTTGGTTATGGATGAGTAGATTGAAGCTTTACAAGGTTCAGGATCATCAAAGAGGCAAAAAGTCTCACCTGACCTTGGCTGACTCAATGATGGCTCCAGAAAAGCCAGAAAAATGAAAAATAAAGTGGCACAAAGGGCAAGTGTGTGAAAACCCCAGGGTTACAGTTATATTTCCTAGCTATTTGTTTTCCCTGTCTATTATCCAGCATTGCCCTGGGTTTACATCAAAAGAAGCACCAAATGCTGAGCAGAAAGAGCCTCTCCTAGACCTGGCAAACATTTCCCTGGCAAAATATGTCACATGTCCTCAGAAATAGTTTTGCAAAGTCACAAGACATGATTGTTCTTCCCTTTCAGGTGCTGTAACAGGTTTTGGTGTTTTCTCCTGGGAGAAGTCAGTGGCAGATGATGTTCCCCAAACCACTCAGTGCTCCAAGAACATCCACTGAGCTGGCTCATTTAAGATTTTATTCCTGAATAAACCTCACTGCTTATGGGCTGGGACAATTGCAGGGCCCGGGGAATAAATACCTTCTGAAATAGGGGCATCGACTTTAAATATCTCCCTGCCCCAAAAAAGTAGGGAAATTAAACAACTCAGACAAATCAGCCTCAAAGTTGGTCCTACTGGGGGTTGAGGTGAAGACTTTGCACCAGCCCACCTCAGGTGCTGCCTTTCAAACCCCACCTCACTCCACAAACGAGGTCATTACGTTGCAAGTCAAATAATTAGCTCCCAAATCCAACCTTTAATCCGATTTATTGCATTGCTCTGGCCCCACATCCCCCAAATAAGCTCAGGGGGGTTGTTCCAGCTGCCCTGGGGGTGGTTCCAGCTGCCCTTCAGCTCCCAGCCGGGATGGGCATCCTCAGCCCCTTTGCTCCTGGGCTTTCCAGGCTTTTTTTTGGTGGCATTATTTCCTCTAAGCTTTAAAAGGCAATCCTGCTGCTGGCAGACGTGAGAGCAGGTCCCATAAAAGAACTGCTTTGGTCCCTCTGAGGGTCAGCAGGTCATTTCATCTGCATCTGCAGGAGGATGCTGGAATAACCTCCTGGATGAGGGCTGGAAGCATCTCACAGAACTCTCAACAAGGCAGTGTTTTTCCCCTCAATTTTGTTCTGCAAGTCAAGATTTCCTCTCTGTTTTCCCCTCTGTGTTGTGAAAATGCACATTACAGGAGCACAAACACACTCACACACACTTTGCACATTAAATATATATAAATGACTGGTGTTCTCTGTGGAGAGACTCTTCCTGTGCCACAAACACTTCAAAGGCTTCAAAGCAGAGGTGCCTGCAGCGAGGGCTGGAGCTGAGAGCAGCAGTGCCACTTTCAGCTGACACCAGAGGTTTCAGCCTCTTAGGGCAGAAAGCATTTTTCACTCATTTTAAATTAATTTAATTGGAGGGGGGGGAAATGAAGGAGAAATAACTGGAGACATTTTCGAAGGTGGGGGGTTTTTTAATTTTATTTTACTGACTGCCTTTTTTTTTTTTTTTAAGTGGAAAATGCTGTTTTGAGATTAAACCAGCCTGTAAGTGGATATTTTGAAATGAAAACATCTCCAGTGTTTAGGAAGTGAGTGCAGAGACCTCCTCTCTGCAGCCATCTTAGGGAGGGGTGTTTCCTTTCTGCAGCATCCCTGGCACTCCAACCCGTTCCAGCTGCAGGGTGGGCAGCAGCTCCAGGGCCTTCCTTCTGCTGCCCCTTCTCGGAGTCAATGCATTTGTTCTGCGGGCAAAAAAGCCCCACATTTTCAGTGTCCCAGGAGCCCTCAGGCTCCCTGCTGGGTGGGGGTTTGCTCCCCATCACAGGCAGGAGGGGAAGGGCTCATGTAAATGCAGTTTTATTACCTTGTGGCCAGCAGAAAATAATTCCCTGCTGCCCAGAGAAGGCTCATACACAGCGAGGACATTCTGCTGTTATTTTTTTACCATTTTTTTTTCCAAATCAAAGTGCTGAAAGAGTAGAAATACCTGGGGTTTGATAGTCATGGCATGGGAATCTTCCTACATTTTCTAATGTATTTATTTAGCTGCTGCCTCAGCCCCTGCTCTACCAAAAGCAAAGAACATACAAGGTTTGGGAGGGGTTTTCTGGCACTTGCTTGTGTTTGCAGGTTGTTGGATGCCCAGGGGAAGACAGTGAGTGGGCTTTGGGTGCTTTGGGGTGGGTAAAGATCTCTGTAGGATGCATGGCTGGTGGAGGAGCTCAGACAAGGCAGAAGGAGGGACCACAGAGCATTCCTTGGCCTAGCCAAAAGGAGCTCTTGAAAGAAGATGAGCTATCTGGTCTTAAATCCATCATTTACTTAAAAATACAGCCTTTATTATCATTCTAAGGATAATGAAAAGGTGGTGGGAATGAGTGTGTGAGCATCACAGGGTGCTGTGCCTCTCTGAGCCGCTCCAGGGCTCAGGTCCCTGATTCCCTGGCATTCCCTGGCATTCCCTGCACCCTCCCCAGCACCGGGGGAGGCAAGGGCTGTGGAGCATCACAGCCCCATTGATGGAATCCATTGGGCTCTGCCCAGCCCCTCTCCAGGCAATGGCAAGCAGAGCCAAAGATAACACAGTTGCAGCAGGAATGAAAAGATTTCTTCCCCAGGACTCCGAAGTGCCTTTGGAACGTTGAAAACGAGGGCAATGTGTGGTTTCTGCAGCCCCAGGTTTGCCAGCGGGTGCCCAGCGCTCTCGGAAGGTCCCTCTGGAGCAGAGGAGGCTGCTGGACTTCCAGGAGCTACAGCCAGGCTGCCACAGGCTCGGAATTGTATCCCCCAAATTTTATGATTTCTATCCAGATGTGCTGTGGGAAATCACAGCTGGGTCTCAGTCACTGAAATTAGTGGCAAAGACATAAAACCTCCTGGCGAGCGGATTTTGCTCTTTCCTTGAACAAACCGTGAGCGTTTCCCAGTGTGCAATGATGACATTATCCATTACAAATGGATATCTCTGATAAATGGGCCCATAAAATTAGGGGAAAGCAGGGCTGCTGCAGCAAACCTTCATCACTCCATATATTCACCCCAAATAAAGCCTCTCCTGCAGCAGCCCAGGGCCCAGAGCCACCGAGCTCTCGGAGCTGTTTGGCCAAAGGGTTGGTGTTTCCACCCCATTGAGGAGCAACACACAGATGGGTTTGGTCTTCAAAATCAAATAAGAATACCGTGTCTTCTCCTGATCCCTCCTTGCTGAGGTGTCCTAGTTTGAGCCAGAAATAAATCATTCCCCTGGATGATCTAGTGATGGTCTGTCTGTCTGCCTTGGGCACAGCCAGGAGGGCACAGGTGGCCTCACCTTGGCCTTTTGGGAGTGAATACACAAGGAGTTTTCATAGGATCATACAGTCCTGGAATCATTTCGGGTGGGAAACCCTCTAAGGTCACTGAATCTGACCATTCCTCCAGCACTGCCAAGGCCACCACTGACGCACGTCCCCAAGTGCCACATCCTCGTGGCTTTTAAACCCCTCCAGGGATGGGGATTCTCCCACTGCCCCGGGCACAGCCTGTTCATCTACTCATCCTATAAACCCCTCCAGGGATGGGGACTCCCCCCCTGCCCCAGGCACAGCCTGTTCATCTACTCATCCTATAAACCCCTCCAGGGATGGGGACTCCCCCCCTGTCCCAGGCACAGCCTGTTCATCTACTCATCCTATAAACCCCTCCAGGGATGGGGACTCCCCCAGTGCCCCAGGCACAGCCTGCTCCGATTCTTCCTCCTTTGCGACCTTTACCATCCAAAGCAGGGCTGGGGATGGTCAAGGGCAGTTTGGCAGTGCCTTCCAGTGGGTGGATAAAGGATGGGGGTCCTCAGGACGGAGAGTTTGGGAGCAGCTCTCGTGCCTTTCTTTGCCTGAACTGCTTCTGCCCTAAATGAAATGCAAAAGTGAAGCTCAGGGCAAAAGCTGAATCACGGGCTTAATTTAGCAGGGAAATCATGAGCGAGGCACTACAGTACCTGCTGAAGGGTGCAGTGATTTCTAATTATGGATTACACAGCTAATCAGTACCAATCAACATTTTATGATCTTGACTTAATATTTAATATAATGTTAATTATAATTGCTTTTGCCACAAACTGTGTCAAATACGAGGCGTGATTTGCCCTCCTGGCGTCCCCGGCGGTGCTGGGTGGGCTCTGGGATGGGGGCAAGCTGGAGGAGGGACCTTCCCTGCCCAAAATCCCACCCAGCAGCGCAGCCCCACCTCCCTGCTCCCCCTGCCGCCTTGAGTTGTGATGCTAATTAAGTGGTGGTGAGGCTCAGCGTTATTAGAATGGAGTTTTTATCTCACACAAGTACCTTCCAGCTACAAACAGGGGAAGTTCATTTAATTAAAAATAATTTTAGTGGAAGTTAATGTGAACACCGTTCAATTACTCTGAAATATAGTTAAGATTTTTCTTCCCTTTTCTTCTTTAGAAGTCCAAGAAGAGGCTACAGGAAAACAAACCCAAAACAGACCCCCGAAAAACAACCAAACAAACCCGACCCAACAACAACACCGGGTAATTCTGAACCACTCCCCAAATCTGGGTTCTGATTGAAAGAGAGCAAGGAAAACTGAGCAGGGTGTTGTGCAGGAGGCAGTGCTCGGGCACAGGCACTCTGGGTTTAAAAAGAGGGCATGTTCTTGCACAGTAGTTAATAAAAGCTTTTAGTGGACTTCAAACTCCTCTTTTGACATGAAGTTGCTCAGATCATCATCAGTATCTTCTCTTTGCTTCTCTCCTCCCATTGTTTCAGCTCTTTGCTCCCAGGGCTCAGTGAATCAGCTGAAGGGAAGAATTCCTCTGGTGAATTCCACCTCTCTTTTCACGACACCATTTCCTTTGATGGATTCATTATCCCCAGTTATTGGCTGAAGAAGTGTAGTAAATAATTCCCTGGCTGGAGATGGATGGGGAGCATCTTGCTAGAATTATTTAATGGCCAAAACCGAATCTCTGCTGGGGAAGTACAACTGCCCACAGGAGTTGTGGTGATGCTTTGCCCTCTTCACTTCATGGAGGGGGACCACAGTCTGGACCAGTAGCAAACTCAGGCAGATGCTCCTCTGGTTTCTTTCAGGCTTTTGCTGGTAGTTCGAGGCTTAGAAGCTTCTCTCAGGACTTGTTTCCAGGGCAGGACAGAGGGCTGGGGGCTGGCAGCACCCCCTCTGCCCAGGATTGTCCCTGGCAGTGCCATGGTGGCCAAAATGTCACTGCAAGCAGGAGCAGAAATGTGTAACGATGGCAGTGACCTCCACAGCATCACTGCTGTGATTACTTCCTGAGCATCCTCAGGATTTCACTCCTGACATGCCTTTCCAAGTCCTTTTGCCACCTCCAACAAGGTCTGTGCATGACAATCCCTCAGGTCTGCTTCTCACAGACCACTTAGGATCATCTTCACAGGCCTGGTAAGTTTTCATCTAATTTTAACTTTATTTAGGAAAAAAACCCCAAGAAAACAAAACCCTAAAAATAAACTCAAAGCAAATCCAGAAAGTTTAAGGACAGACTATCCTAAATACTCTGTATAAACACCAGCAGGACGTTGCTGGCCCAGACACCTGATTTAACCTGTACATTCCTCAAATCCATCTCCAGCTGGGCTGGGGCTCTGGTCCCCACCTCATCCTGTCCTGGAGTCTTCTCTGAGGCTGACTTGGGGTCTCCTCTTGCAATTAATAATAGATCAACTTCTAAGTAAAAGAACAGGCGTATTTGATCCATGTTTTGGCTTTCCCAGTGTGCAGTGGAGTCACAGCCCAGTGTCAGCAGCTGGAGCTGCTGGGATTGTCCCTCCAGCACTGCCAGGGGCTGCACAGAGAGAGGGAGGAGGTCTGGGAGTCAGCAGGAGTGGGGACAAAAGGGGACAGGAGCTGTTTGGGGCTGAAGAGCCCATAAATCAGCTGCTGGGACCTTCCATCCACAGCCCCTGAGCCTGCACCTCCTGATGGAAAGCCTTTTGTGATTCTTTATGGCATGAAAACACCTGAAAGAAAATCTGTCAATAAAATAAAATAAAATAAAATACAATACCAAGTGACCCCCTAGGCTGGTTCCTGCAGGGACAGACCCTCCCGGGGCAGCAGCTGCAGCCTGATGGACCTGGTGGGACAAATCCTTCTCCTCCATCCATCCCAAAGCCTTTCACAGGGGTTTGACCTCCCTGATTTGGGATAACAAAGCTGAAGGTAGAAGGCAAGGTCCTCACAGATAATGGCAAAGCCCATTGACTTTCAAATGCAATCTCGGTTTTTTTCTCTCTAAATCTGCTGTGTTGCACCTTGTTTACTTTCTCTCAGCACCCATTAACTTAATATTACCATAAAGGAAATTAATTCCACCCCCCGCACCCGAGGAAACACCTCCCATCAGGGTAACTTAACATCACTCACGTGGCCCTGGAAAGCAATTATCCCCCCATAATCCCTCTGGTGCCACTCCATCAGGGACTGAGAGGTAAAGTCCTTCCATCCATTAAAGATCTTATAACCTCTCATTACATATGTAGTTACATATGAAGTCCTATTCTCAGGAAAGGTTAATTAAAACCTGAAATTCCTGTATGAGCAGAAGGAGGGGGGGCCAGGCAGGAATTTCTCCCTTGCACAGCCCCTCACTCTTTCCTTAAATAAGAATTAACTTCCCAGAAGGACTGGGAAGGCCAATCCAACCTCTCCTTTGGAACGGGGTATTTTTCAAACCTCCATCCTTCTGCTTGCACAGCAGAGGCTTCAAACACCTCTGTAAAGCCCTGACCAGGACCTGGAGCCACCCTGGTGACCTGCTGGGACGTTTTCATTCCCAGGGATAATAATTCCTGAGACTCACTGGGCAGTTTAGGGACAGATGAACTTTCCTCCCTTAAGGAGTGTAAAGCTAAAAGTACCCAAATTTGGCCATGCCTGCTCATTGCAGGGGGTTGAGCTGGATGACCTTTAAAAGGTCCCTTCTAACTCAAACTAGTCCATGATTCTCTGTTCCCAGCCTTTTTAAAATCTAAATTTTTAAGAGCAGATGGAGTGGTTGTCCCAGCACTCACCTTTCCAAGCCCACCAAGGGAAGCACTGGGCAGTGAGAGCTGGAAAAGGGAGTTTATCTGGAGCATCTTTAACAGGTTCACCTCATTGCTGAAATTAGCAATTAGCTGAGAGGGCTAATGAACCTCAGAGTGTGTGTTTTAACAGCTCCTCCCTCAAGTGATGCTGTGAGGAAGGTGGACTCCCAAAGCACCCAGAACTAGCACGTGGAAGCTCTTCCAGCGGGAAGGGTCCCACTTACTGATGTATTTCTGTGGCACGAGAAGTGAAGGGGGAGGCTCTAACAGGCAAGAGGCTCCTCAGAAACATCTCCCCGGGCCCCCATGTGTGTGTCCAACAGAAAATAGAGGTGTTGGAGGAGACCACCAAGCTCCAAGGGCGGATTCTGCCACTCCCCTGCTGCTGGTGGTGAGGGACCGTGCGGGGCCGGCGATAAAGGCGGCGGTGCCGGAGAACCATCAGTGCTACCTAAAAGCAAATGGAACTGGCATAAATAATTGTGCTGTAGAAAGGCTTTCTGTTGCACCTTGCCTATCACTGACAATTTACATATCTTAGGAAAACCTTTGTCAGCTTCTGTCATTTCTGCACTATTATGTGCCTTTCTGGATAATTACCAGTTAATGTGAAAAAGCAGATGGAAAAAACCTTGAAATTTCTGATAGAGAATCCTCAAACCTCTCCCCTTATCTGTGCACAGCAGCTTCCTGATTTCAAAAGAAGTTTGAAAACCTTTGTTAAAAATGTCCCTGATTCCCAGTTTGAATGAACCAAATGACATTCAGCTAAAATTATTCAGCTTTTTCCACAATTAAATTCCATTATCGTGAACTGCCAAAGTAAAATGGAAGGTCTCTTAACTAATGTGCCGGTTGTTTGCTTGTGTTTGCCGGGTGTGTATTGTATAAAGCTGTGTGAAGTAGAGGGAGGATAAACAATAACTGTAATTTCACATCAATGAGTGGGGCATTTCTAGACCCTTCATTATGGGAGCACACTGGGCTTGGGGGGTTTTCTCTCTTCTTTTTTTCCCCCCTTCTTTTTATCGGGTTGGGTTGGGGTTTTTTTGTTTGGTTGGGTTTTTTTGTTTGTCTTTTTGAGTGTGTTATTGTATTTATTCCTCTTCCCACAACCCCCCACTGAGACTGATGGGATATTTCACCAAACTTAAGGGGCAGAGTGAGTTTGGGGTTTAGCACCGGAGCGATTTCCTTACGCAGTCCCTGCGTGCCATGGGAGCTCAGCCCTGAGCACACACACTTCTCCTCTCCCTCTAATGAAGAGGCAGCGCAGCAGCACACAGGGGGAATAATTTCATTTAAAACCACCATTCCCACAAGCAGGGGAATTGTCCTCATGTTGTCTCTGTTGGTTTCTCCCTTGTTCTTCTGGAAGATTTAAAATTAAGCTGCCCATGAGAAAGGCAGCACAGTTAATCACAGAATCCTGGAGTGCTTTGGGTTGGAAGAGACCTTAAATATCATCTCATTCCACCCCGTTCTGTAGGCAAGGACACCTTCCACTAGAGCAGGTTGCTCCAAGCCTGGTTTGCTCACGTGCAGGGTGGAATAAAGCAAAAATAACCCCCAAAGTAGCTGAACCTGCCGTGCTGCCCGTCTTTGAAGCTGGCAGGGAAGTGATTTCTGTGAGCTTCCAGTCAAAAAAAAAAAAAGAGGGAACTTTCTGACCACCCCTGACAGGGATTTATGGTGGAATTTTCTGTACAAAATGCTTTTAACGGGCTGGTGGGCTCAGGTTGGATTTTGCCCTGCAAAGCCAAGCCTCATTCAAGGTCTGCAGGGAACAGCCCCCTGCAGGTGCACTCTGCAGCCAGAGAAGCATCATTTCAGCTGGAAAAAGACCCTTAAAATCATCGATTCTCTTCAACAGGATTTTTCTGAGCACTGAAGGGTTCTGGCAGTGACAAACCCTGTGGGCAAATGCTGAGCCCTCCCTGCCCTGGAGCAAAAAACCAGCCGGAGGGTGAGGAGGGGGCTTGGGAGGGGACAGAGGAGAGAACCTGGCACAGGGCAGGGTGAGAGAGGAGGGACAATGAAGAGCCATAAGGACAGTCGTGTTCCCGCTGGGCCACCTGGTGCCCCCACAGCAGGAACACCCAGGAGCAGGTCCCTGGAGCACACAGGTCTGCAGCCACCCCAACCCCACTGCAGAGGAGTCGCTCCTTCCCTTTCACGGGAAGAAACCCACCTAAACAGTCTAACGTAAATCCCATTTGCCTCCAGATGCTTTAAAACACTCTGAAGTCCTTTTAAAAAAAATCCAAACAAAAATATAAGTGTGCTGGCTGATCTAGACAAAAAGTGTCCTCAAAACAAAGAGGTGCCCGTGGGTACCTCGTGGTTACTCCCTGAGTCAGAGATTGGCTCAGCTGGAGCAGAGAAAATTATTCCTTTAGACAGAGAGAGAATGAAAGCAAAGACACGTTGGTGAGGATCAGGATAAAGGCAGCTGAAGTACCTCCGTGTCGGGGGGTTGGATCAGGAAGCTCCACAGACAAAGGGCCAGAGCTCAGGGGTGCCCCCCGGTCCCTGCTGATGCTGCTTCTCCCCCTGCCTGGCATTTCCCAGCTCCATCCCAGAGAATGACATTTCACAACCTGATTAAAATCATTGTCTTTCATGGCAGAGAAAGTTTGTTCTTCAAAGTGAAGAAGATGAAAAAAAAAAAATGCTGTTGCAAACAGTGCTGAAAACCAGATGAATAAAAACAACCAAAAAAGGTTTTAATTCCATTATTTTCAATTAGCTCTTTAATTTGATTTCAGTCATTTGCACTTGTTGCTTGGTTTACATCTCTTATTGTCCAGCATTTTATTTCACACATCTAACAGTATTAAATCAAACTGTTTTCTAGTCTTTGCCTTCTTTTGAAGCCTCTTGAAAGTCTAAAGCAGACTTAAAAAACCAGATATTAAAAACGAACTTTCATCTCTCTGCAGGTTATTTGTAATCAGACCTTTCTCATCAAGGGCTCGTTTCATACGTGTTTGGGATCTGGGAATTATTAAAACTGCCAATCCATCTTGTTAAAAACACTGCCCAGGCTTCGGTGGTTTTCACACTTCAGCAGCACGTTTGAATTCATCAGCTGGTGTTGGAGACCTGGTGCTCCTGGTTGTAGATATGTGCATGTAGTAAGGAGGTAGTAAAGCTACACAGCGTCATCCCTCGTGTTGGGAACTCCTTCATTGGTCCTTGGCTCTGGATGGTTGGTGGCTCATGCTGAGGACTGGGGTATACAATAGTTTTTTGTGACAGGGACAGTGTTGTTTCCCCATTGCCTTCTGTACCAGCAGCTTTTACCAAAATGCCCACAAAAGTGTTGAATTAGTTCATTTCCACCACGATGGATCAGGCAGGCTTTGTGCTCCTCAAAGCCTCCTGAAATACCACCAGTCTCCAAATGGGAAGAGCCTGAAGACATGCAAGACTTGGGCATTTTAAGAAGCACCTTTTCCTCCCGAGGGCAAACGTGGGGATTTACGTGGTGGGAAGGAACCCTCACGTGCCCCTCTCCAAACCAACCCTGTCGTTCTGCCAGACCACGCAATTAAAATGTTGAGGGGTTTTGCACACGATGGGAGGAACTGTTTACATCCATCAGAGGCTGAGGGACTTCGTGAGCATTCAGTGGACTCACCAAAGTTAATTCCACCACAAGCAACGTGCCAACATTACCTTCTTCTGAGACATCCCCAATCCTGCTGGTTCGTTCCTGCTCCGTCCATAAAAGGGCCCTGATTAAAACTGCGGCCTGTTGTTTGATGAACCAGGAATCCACACATCCTGTAATTTTCCTTCCTTCCTCCCCTTTCCCTGTGTTTATATGTCATATTCAGTAAAGTCTCTTTTATTGAACATCTGTTTGGTGCAGAGAAAGCTTATCCAAACTCGGCAGGAAAGCACCTTTCCTCCCAAATAAATTAAAACAATGTATGTGCCTCTGGCCAGTAGATCATTGGATGGGAGTCATGAATGTACATTCGTGGATATTTGATGGGAAGTTTATCATTTAAACGATGAAAATACAGTACTTCAACATATGGATCATTCCGAGCTCCTCTCTTTCCTTTCCAGTTGAAGAATCATTGTGCATTTAGAGGAATTAGGCAAAATTAAGAATTTCAGCTGGGCTGGGAGTAAAAGCTGTTCTCAAAGAGTGGAAATGCAGAAGCAAATGCAGGGATGGAGTCTGACTTCGAGATACACGGGGATTAAACTGGGGTAGTTTTAGGTGGTGGAAACAATGAGCAAAACGTGCAATAAATGAGCAAAGAGGGAATTAAAAAGTGAATTAAATAACCGAAATAGAAATGAAAGTGCACAGAACCCCTCTGCAAGGATGCTGGGACCGAATGAAGTTGGGATCTTCACATTTTGTGTTTTCTCTGCTGTTCCATCCTGGCTATCAGGATGTGTCCAAGTGGCCTCTTTGGTGCTCTGCAGGGGACCTTTGCCATGGCTCTAAAGTGAATTTACCCCCCTTTTCATACAAGATCTACGATAACTTCCACAAAGAGAGGTGTTTCCTGCTCTGCAGAGTTGTCTCCCCCTGCTCTCCAAGCATATCCTGATTCCTGAGCAGCAGCAAACTGGGAGCACAATTAGCAGCAAATAAACACAAGGAGCTGAACTCCACAGAGTGCCTTGGAGTGCCAAGGGGTTCAAGACGGTGCTGCTGTTTGATTGCCACTTATTAAGACACCTTTTGGTATTTGACAGTGTGAAAAAGATCTGCCACTCCACATCTGACCAGTTCATAGCCCTGTCAGCCTCGTGATGCTGACACGCCAAACATGCACTAGAATGTGAGTTTGAAAGCAGACAACTAAAATTCCCCCTAGACTAAAACATATTTTCTGGCCTGAATTTTCTGCTGCCCACGGTGTAAAGACATCAAATCTAGACTGACTGGAACTATTCAATAAATCATATTCTCTTCGCAGAATCAGTTCCTTGAAGTTTCTCACAAACCCCCCTGTAATGTGAGATTTCTGAACTACATTTTGCAGCTGCTTTTCAAACAGAAATTATTGCCTTGTGTTCCTTCAGTGAACTCTGTCCATTAAAGAAGCAAGACCACGTCTAGTAAGTAGAAATATATATTTATGTGAGTGGTAGTTCAATTGCTGCCATGGAAAGAGAAGGAAAGGTACAGTGGGCCCATAAAACCACACGTCAGTGCCAGGAATGGAGCTGCCAGTGAGAGAAACCAGTACCAGAAATAGAAGTGGAAATAGATGTGTTGCATTTCTAAAGGACAATGTGTCAAGTAAGATCATTGCTCTTCTTGCAGAAGTACTTGGGCCCAGCTCCCCTGTCCGTGGGTTTTCCTCCCAGCCCAGCAGGATGGGGTGGGTGCCCGTGGCTGTGGGAAGATGAGCTGGGGGGGCCCAGCACCTCCATCCTGCTCCCAGGTGGAGGTTGGAATGATTCCCATTAAAAACAAGAGTTTTTACTGCCAAAGGAGTGCAATCTCAGGCCACTTCACCACAAACTTCTGTTTGTCCCTGGGACCATGGCAAGCTGCCGCTGGCTCAGCTTTTCCATGGGATTTGTTGTCAGAGGCTCACCAAGCTCCTCCCAGAATTCAACATTTTATGTGCCATTCCTTTGATTTATTGGTTTATCATCCATTGAGGTAGCAGCAGTTCTCACAAGTCATTCTGTGTATGTTTTTAAATATGGGGATAGAATCATCTATGGAGAAACAAGCCCTGAAAACACCTTATTTAGTTTGTCAATTTAAGGAAGCCAAGGAAAGCCATTTAATTGTTTTTGACTAAAATAATCCTGCAGAGCCACAACTAAAAAGGGTTCCTCTGACTGTCACTGGAGTTTAGAATTAAACAAGCCCAAGCTCTTCAGTGTGACCCTGATGAAATTAAGAGCAATCAGGAGGAAGACAGAAACACGATTATACAGGTTGAGCTTTACACTTTGATTTTCTTGAAATATTGATTAGAGATCTGAATATGAATTAATGATCTTGGCTCTGCCTCAGCAGAAGACTGAAATTTGCAACAAGCTTTTGAAGGCATTCGTTCTCTGTTCAGTTTTAGAGGTTTTGGAGCCTGCAGGTCGTGGCCAAAAAGGTGATGGTCGTGTCTGCCTCGGGGGGCTCCTGAAGGAGGAAGGACCATTGCAGCTGGTTCCTTCAGCCTGCAACACAAACAGCTCACCCTGATGCAAAGACACACTGGAAGATGTTACTTGTGTTGGAGTTTTCTGAATAATTAAAGAAACTGCTCCTGGCAGAGACCATCCCTTCCTTGAGGTCTTGAGGGTCTTGAGCTCTTTTTATTTCTAGTCTGGGACACCTCAGCAGGGCTTAGCTTGGGAGGCAGGGAAGGAGGGAGGCTGAGGACCTTTCTCACCATCCCAACAGCAGCAGGATTTGCCTAAAATTGCCTGAGGCACCTTCAGAATTCCTTGGGATAAAGGGATGCTGCCAAATCCACTGCCACAGCCCTGTGTGCCTAAGTGCCAGCAATGAACACACCCAGGAGCCATGGTCACCCCAGCTCCAGAGGGTTTAAACCAAGGACTAAAACACTTAGAAAAAGGAGCAGAATGAACTCATAAATTTTGTTTCTCAGTGGTCATTCCCTTCCACTCTCGTCTCCCCCATGACAGCACTTGTTCTTCCTCCTCCTGTGAGTTCATACACATCACTCATGGGCTGTTTTACTCACTTTTAGGGAGTTGCTCCTCCAGCTGCCCCTCTTCTTGCCCAGCAAAGCCAGCAGGAGGTCTCAGAGCAGGGCAGGCTGTTCTACAGGAAAACACCCCAGCACAGAGCCCGTGTTTCCACCCACACTGTCCCTGGTGCTTTGTGGGGTGGGAGCAGCAGCCCAGGGACAATGAACCCTCTGAGCCTTTGCCATGGGCTTTATGAGCCAGTGCCACGGAGCTCTCGGTGGGCTCACATGCCCCTTCCCTGAGGATGGAAATGTGGCTGATCCCACAGCTCCCAGAGCATCACTGGATAAACACGGGTGGGCTCATCCTCCGAGGGGTGACTGCATCCCTGCCCAGTGATTATAGCTGGGACCTGGCATTAAATTATGAGCAGGGCAATGGAGGGAATGTAAGATACCATCCCTGGTCTGCACAGTGGGTAATAAATCCAAGGGGAAACAGTAAATCTCCGAGGAGTTACAGAAATACAGATAGATACCCTGGTGGAGGTGCATTTAGTGTGGAGAACTACAAGGTTTTTCTCTTATCTCTAATTTTATAGAACTGTGCAGCTGCAGCAGTCCTTGGATAGGGCACAGATTTGAAAATACTATAAATTTCACCTCCTGTTTATTTCAGATTCATTGGCACTCTCTGTCTTTACTATCTCCTGGTATTTTATGCCTCAGTACTTGGAGAAAAAATGCTTTGTTTGCACTAGATGTAATATGAAAACTCTCTCTGACATTTAAACTTTAGTATCAGTTTGCCTACAGTGTTAATATCACTGAAACTGCTTATATGGATTAAATTGCCTCCAGTATATAATGCCAAAATATGAACACAGCACATTTACTGATTCGAGCCCTTGAAAGAATTATTACCATTAAAATATTTAAGGTCACCTTTACAAATGCAATAAATCAGGAGGATGTCAAACAGAGAGAGTTTAAAGCTCTCAGTCTGGAGTAGCCCACTGGGAAAATGCTGGTTGATTCACTGTGAGGGGGGGAGTGGGGTTTGGGGACAACACTGGGGCTCACACCCCTCTGAGGGACAACCTTGGGGCTCACAGCCTTTTTGGGGACAATCCTGGGGCTCACAGGCTTTTTGGGGACAACCCTGGGGCTCACAACCTTTTTGGGAACACCCTCGGGGCTCACAGCCCTCTGGGTGTGGAGCACCAGGGGGACAGGACCACTGCCCAGGGTGGTTCTCACCCAAACCCTGCTGCGGCTGGGCAGGTTCTCAGCCCAGTTCCACCAGCCCTGAAGGTCTCACAGCAGGGAAGAGCAGCAGAAGCTCCTTTTTGTCCTGAAAGTCAGAGGCAGCAGCTCGTGTGCCCTCGGGAAGCAGAACTGATGAGTAAGAAGATGCCATTTCCATGCAGTCACTTTTCTGCACAGAACAGCCTATTCATGCTACGGGTCCAGTTCTGCAAAACCCTTATTGAGGTCAACACAATTTACTGATAATTGAAGTCAGAGGGAAGTTTTGCTTCAGTGAGAACTGGCAAATCAAGCCTATCAGACAATTCTTTTTTGAAAAAAAAATAATAAAAAAATCATCCTTCATTATGCTTTCATCTTAAATATTAGGATTCAGCAATTTTCCTGAGAACAACCACTGTGTAAAACTTTAATCTTTGGAGAATGGATTGGGACTGTAATTGCAAAACCCAACATCCTCCTGCTGCACCACTTTCCCTCTAGGAAAGTCAGCATTTACTAGCATGTTATAAATGGGGGATAAATTTGCATGTGGTTATTACTCACACTTTTCCTTGTTTCCAGGTGACTGTTTTTGATGTCTAGCACAACACCCCTATCTACAGTGGCCCATCACAATTTGCAGTGTGAGGAGGCAGAGGAATGCTCATCATCATTGCCTGAGGCAAACTAGTGAGCTTGGAGATACAACTGGCTTTTTAAATCCCACACAAACAATTAAATGCAATAATTGATCAATGCCTCATCTGTAAAAAACTTGCCAATGTGAACTGGTGGGAGGTGTCTCGGAGCTTTCTAAACCAGTGCTCAGCACTTATTTAGCCATTTAACCTAAAATGCTATTATATATGGGCAGAGGAATCCATAGGAATTTTGAGAGAGGCTTTATAGCTTAAATTATTCCAGTAAAATGACCTTAAAATTCATATTTTTGGGGTGAGGAGGGAGAATGAACAACCCACCTTTACTGCATTGTGGATTTCTGTCCAGCCTTAGAGACTGTTCCCCCTGTGGGGGATGCAACCAGTGACTTTCCAGTGGTCCTGCCTCCTCCTCCTCCTGTACTAACCCACGTTCCCAGAGCCCTCCTGGATGCACCTTTGGCTCCTGCTTTTCCAAAGACAGGAAACATCTCTGCTCTGCCCAGGGAGAGCTGAGGCTCAGCCACCTCCCTTGCTGGGTCAGTCCAAATCACAGCACCAGGTCACAGGCCAGGGGGCAAAAGTGCAGGAGGACTGAGAAAAACCACCCTGAAATGGGATGTTTCAGAGGAAGATGAGCTTTTTGGACTGTTTTAGGAGACACCTGAGTTGCCAGTTATAGAATACCCCCCAGTGAAGGAAATCTGGCTTTTCCTCCCAAACTTGGGGCCTTTGTTAAAGCACAGGTTGTTTTCTGCATGTTCAGAGATTGATTTGGGGAGCACTGGGCACACCCTGTTCCCACTGACCACGAGCAGAAACTCAGGCTGCACCCAGGGACTCCAGCAGCAACACTCGTGCTCTTCTTTCCAATTTTGTCTCAGAATGAGACAGAATTCCCTAAAAAAATACTGTTAACCTAAAGAAATGTATGGGCAGAGAAGAAGCTGCTCCTGAGCATCAGCAGGAGCTTTGCAGCAGGAAGGGAAGCTGAGCCTGCCCATCCCTGCCCTTTGGACTGCTCCATCCTCAGATTTAACAGTTGACTAACACCTCTGATAATTGAGTGTGTTAATATTTTGCAAGAGAGACTGACAAGCAGATTGTTGTCAAGTCCAGGATCCGTCAGGCTGCGGATATTGGAGTTGGCAGAGCCCAATAATTTACGGCTTTCTCCTTCAGCTTCTCATCATTTACTTCCCAGCCACTGAAGGGAAACCTGCAGCCAAGGAAAATTGATGGACTCATCATGCAGACATGACACTCCTGAAGCCTCCAATTGCTATTTTCTACACATGGTGTAAAGAGGAATGATCAATGGGGACTCGGAAGCTCCTCATTTACAGGAACCCCGGAGAAGCTGCACCAAACTTACCTGTTCTGAGTTCTGGGTAAAAACTAAAGCCAAACTTGCTGCTGTCCCTGGCAAGGAACTGAAGGTGGTGGCAGTGCAGCCCAGCTCTCCCCAAATCCCCCACCAGCTGCTTGGAGAGGGGCTCAGGCAGCCCTGCCATGGGGAAGGGTGGGGAACTCCCTGCCATTCCAGAAACACATCCAGAACCTAAGGAAAAATACCACAGAACAGATTTTCCTAAGAAAGGAAGTCCAGAGAGAGGCAGGAAAATCACTCATTTACTTCAGCAGTGAGACAAAGTGAGAGGAATGAAGGCTTTGCTCATCAGCCCTCAGCTTGGCAAGGGTTTGTACCCACACAACTGGGGGGCTGTAAATAAACCTGTGCATTTAATAAGGCTACAGGCCCTAATAGCATTTAATAGGGCTACCTGGGGCTGAGGTGCCTTGCTGAACTGAGCTTTCATGTGTATTTAGGTTTTTTCATGTGTATTTAGGTTTTTTCATACCGCTTGGGGCTTGTGTCCAGGTATTTGCATTTGTGCTCATCACACACAACTAAATCAACTTGTGCTCAACACATACAATGAAATAAACTTGTTGCAGTGGGGTGTTTTAGAGGTTTGGGTGTTTTAGCTGTGCTGTTCACTCCTTGGCCCTGGGGTAAAATGGTCAGTCATAGCTGACATAGTTCAACACCAGTAGAGATGATGTGGGACAGAAAGCACAGCTCATCACACAGAGGAGGAGGATTCTTACCCTCCAAACATGGAAACAGAAGCCAATAAATCAAAAAAGCATTTATCTGAAAAGGGAGCAGCGCTCTGAGTCTGGGCTGACAGTCTTGTACCCACTGGATGCTGTAAAAACAGAGGGAGGAGTTTGGAAAGAAAATGAATGAACATGGAACTAAGAGATACTTAAGCCCTGTTTCACCAAGCCATTTTCATTTTACTCTGTGGGTCCACACCAACAGCCAAATTGAATCTGGCTGAGCCAAACTGCACATTTAAACCAGATTTTTAGCATAGTACCCAAGACTGTCCTGAGCTGTAAAGGACACACAAGGATCACCAAGCCCATCTCCTGGCTCTGCACAGGACAACCCCAAAATCACACCATGTTAATAAACATTACCCCATGGTTTTGCAGTATTTCAAATGGGCTAAAATAGACTTCTTTCATTTTATTGTTTTTTTTTTTTTTTAATTTCCAGAGAGCAACTGAGGTGAACCTGCTTCAAAACCATGGTAAGTTTAGAATCAAATAGCACAGTTCTAAGAAATCCATTAACTGTTCACATCTAAACCTCAGCCTTCCACGCTTCACCCTATAATGCACATTGTTGTCAATTTTTGTCTTATTTACCCCCTGCTAATAGCTGGGCTCAGTGCCAAGAAACTTAAGACAATTGTGGAGAGATGCAGATCTAACATTTTTCAAGTTGACAGCCAATGGCTCTGAGCATTTAATTCCCGAGACGGAAGAATCTCCAAATCCTGCTTTTGTAATTCACCCAGGAAAACACATCAGAGCCAAACCCTGCCTGTGCAGCCTGAGCAGAAATGTTATTGTTTGATCCAAGTTGTATCTTCCTTGGCAGATTTGTAGGGATTGATCCTGGCTGAGAGTGGGATTTTAATATGAAGCTGAGCACTCAACAGTTCTTGATAAATTAAACATCCACGTTGTAACCAGCCTTGTGTCCTCAGCAGTGCAGCTCAGGTAAAGGTTCATTTAATTCATCCTTGTTAAAGTTTAAGCAGCTCTGCCAAATTCCACCAGACTTGGCATGTGTGACTTGACTAATGACTCTGCTCAACTTGGAGTCAAAAGCTTCCATTGTAAAACGCATCATCTTTATGTATTTGCCCCTGAGAAGGGGGAGAAATAAATAAATAACATCATTCCATTTGCTCAGGTTGCAAATTTAAGCAGCTGAACACAACTCTGGCAGTTGTACAATGGATTTGATAAGGGGTTTATGCTTCAAAGCAGAAAGCGTGAAGGGTCAAGGGTCTCCCCCTGCCTTTGAGGAGACACCACCAATGAACAGCCCCAAAGGCTTTGCTGGGACACGGGCTGAGCTCTGGCCAGCGTGGGTCAGGTGGGTTTGCCTGACCCTCACACCATCCTTCTGCTCCTCTTGCTTCTCTCCTGGTTTTTCTGGTGCTCATGTAGCTCTGGAGCCACCCATTCTGGCTCCATGTGATTTGAACAGAACTATCCCCCTTTCCCCCCTACCTGACCACACGAGTACCCAGATTTTTTCCCCTTTATGATACAACTGAAGCACAGCCTTCCCTGTCCATGCAGCAGCAAACCAGCAGCATTTGGTGTCACCACAGCACCCCCAGAAGCCACCCAGGGCTGCTGCTCACAGCAGGTTCCCCAGGAACTCGGCAAGCTCTGAATTCTTCCACCTCACCCAGCTCGATGTTGGGATGCCAATAGTTTCAAAAAACAGTCGTCCAAACAACCCCACACATGTGGGAAGAACAACTGGATTAGTCTTTAAATCCTCCTGCGAAATTTCCCTTCCCTGACACGGCCAGAGAACGAATGACACGGGTCAGGTTTTTGATGTGCAGGCAAATAACATTTTCCAGGGTATTTTCTCATACAACACTAATTCCATCCCTGTTTTTCATCCCACATTGAAGTTTGCTTTCCTGCAGCACTGAACCAACCCACCCCAGGCCACTGCTAAAGCATCCAGGGGTGGTCAGACTGTAAAATAATTAATCACCCCATTTTGCAAGGCACTCCTTAACTGCTGACACGGGTTTCAGTCCAAATCCTGAGTTTCTGGGACACTTCTTAGGAGCAGTTGGAGACTCTGATTGGCATTTTCCTTATTTCAGTCTCAGGAGCTGGATTAGCTTTGTGTGCTTTCCTCCTTGTACAATTTAGTATGTGGAGAGGCTGTCAGGTTTTCTCAGTGTCTGTCAGGCCCCTGTTTGTGGAACATCTGTGCACTGCTGTTACCGTGTTGGCAAACACAGGGGTTTCGTGGCTCCTCGAGGAGCCTCAGACTCCACTTCCCATTCCTATCCCCTGGTAAAAACAGAATATCTTCAAAATTTACCTAAATTGGGGAAAGATTTTCTAATGAAATATTCAGGAGCCTATAAAATGCTTTGCTTACTGGAAACAAATGTTTTACTTTGCTTTATAATGAAATCAAAGCTTTGGTTTGGAGGGGAAAAAGCAGGATAAATCATTTTCTAGAGCAGAATATGCCCCATCGTGTTTATCCAGGAGGAACTTGCCCTTTGCAGGAGACCCTGTCTTCAACAGCTCCTGACTCCTGCTGACTGCACAGCTTGGAAAAGGGTGTACAAAAAATTAATATATTGTTGAAAAGCTGCCAGCTGGATGCTCAGCCCACCTCTGGGAATCCCTCCCTTTGATGGAAAATAAATATTTACAGTTAAATAAAACCTTAAATGATTTCTGAATAATTCTTTTGAACAGCAGTGCTACTGTACAGTTTGAAAGGACTCAAGAACCCTATCTGGTTCATTTTTTAACTTCAAAGTTTGATGGATACGTTTTAAGTCCAAGATAAAGTACATTTAGGCCAAAAGGTTTGAAAGGTGATGTCTGATCTTGGCACAGTTGTCCATCATCAGTTCATTAAAATGCTTGGCAAGGTGCTCAGTGTCTGTTGGTTCAGTTCTGTTGGTCTGTTCCTTTCCAGAGAACTTTCACGGGGCTGATCCAGTTCCTACTAAAATCCGAAGGGAATTTGGTGCTGCTTTGCTGCAAATTTGAGAGAGAGAAAGGGCTGAGAGTTTCACCCGGCGCAAATCAGAGTCGCTCTGTCCAAGTCAGCATTTGGAGCCTGTTCCTGGGTATTTGGGGTTTATCAAATAAACCCTTCATTTCCTTGAGAAATGCCAGGACTTCAGAACCAAAAGAAAATAAGCCTGATTTTTGCTGAAAGCCAGCATTTGTCAAAATAATACTTAAAATCCAGCATTGCAAGGTGCAAGGATATTTAAACACCACCAGCTACTCCTTGACTCACGTTATACCACAGGAAATACGAGCAATCCAATGGATATTCATATCTTCATTTAACAAAATATACTGTTGAAAGAGTGGTTGAATTTGCCCTTCAGCTCTAGGTATGTTGGCATAAAAATCAAGAAGATTAACTTCCCTCTAAACATCTCATTTGGGATCTCAAACCCCTTAATAAAGCTGACAATACTGAATAGCTTTCTGTGGCCTTCAGTAAATCAGGGGCCAGAGGAGCCAATGGAAAGGGTGCCAAGCTCCCTGTGCTGAGAGGAGGAGAAGGATGTCCCATGGCATTGGGGACAAACAGTCTCAAAGACTTCCTGCCACTGCAAGAGGTGACTCAAGGAATCCAGTGCCAGGTAAGAACTGCAGTATCTACTATTTCCCCCTAAATCTGTTGTACTGGGGCATTCTTTTATTGTTTTTGCTGACCATGGCATGTTCTTGCTGGTTGGGCACCTCTTCCCATCAAAAAACCTTTGGTCCTACCAGGTCTTTTCTACAACCAAGATACTTTTCTCTCTCTGAACATAAATGCTAAACTTGGAAGTACTTCTTGCTGCTATAGCCAGGCTCCCCCTGCTTATCTCAGAGCAGTGTATTCTCAGAGCAGAAATATCATTAAACGAAGCTCAGAGATGAATCGTGAGGAAAAGGTCAGGTTTCACTTCCTGGAGATTTGGGGACTTGCAGAGTTCTTGCTGCTGGGTTGAATGGGGGAGATTTGGTACAGGTGGTTTCTGGATCTCCGAAAGGTCATCGCACTCGCAGCTTGCTGGGGGTGTGGATTGGGAAAAAAATTCCAGTTTGAAGAGTTTCTAGAGCTCCTGGCCACGAGGAGAACAGGCTGTGGGGGATGATGGTTGGAGGGCTGTAGGGAACCACCAGCAGGACTGGATCTGGCAGGAACTCTGACCAAAGGGATGAGGACATGGTTTGGTCTCACTCTGCTCCCAACATCAGGGATCTCCTGTCTCTCTGTTGGCCATGGACAGTCTGTAATTCCAAAGACAATGTCCATCCCCCCAGTGGTAATCCCAGCCCTAATTCTTATCACCATGGCCAAGGACTTGGAATAGCTCTTTAATTAATTACATTTGTTAAATACTTGCCATGTAACATGAAAACAATGCGATGACAACCCATTATCTGGGGCGAGGATGGCACGGCACTCTTGGATCGGCTCTGATGTCCTGCTGGTAAATGTCGTGTCCCCGTGGCAGGGGGACAGCCTGGGTGGGCATGGCCTTGGTGCTCACCAGCACAGCTGTCACACCATGCATCACTCTCAGCCTGCACTGGGGACAAAGACACCGAGACTCACCAGCAACAACAGCCCGGCAGCACAATAACAAACATTAGGTGGTTTCAATGGATATTTGCAGCTCAAGGAGTGAAGGGAGATGTCTGAGCACTGACTTGTCATGTCAACATGTCACAGGCTGCAGTGTCTCTCCAGGACACAGCCCTTTGGTGACAAACAGCTTCCCTGTGAAACACCAGCTGGGAGTCTGGTCCACAGCGCTCGTGGTTTGGTTTATCTGTCCTTATGTGCTGGCAATTTAACCCCTTGGGGGTTTGCTGTAGTTTCTTCCCCTCAGGTTCAAGCAAAAAGATTAAACACATGTAAACTGATTTCAAATTCCTATTCAGGTTGGTGTATACTGCTTTTATGTGCACACATGTATGTACAGACAACAGATCACAGAAATGTGTGTGTACTGCAGACAAAAGCCACTTGCAAAATACACGCAGAGTTCAATGCTGCCTTGCACACAAAAAATAGAAATTTCCTGAAACAACACATCTGAAATACCCTTACAGATGTTTCTCTGCATTACCAAAAAAAAACCCCAGTCCCCTGAGCTAAAATGAAAATTGATTTGGAAAAAAAAAAGAAGCTGAAGGATATGAGTGGATCATCATAATTGGATCAACATGCTCCAAAAGCTTCAGGCTACTTCAACTTCATTTCTTAGCTGACAGCTTTCTTTTGGAATTCTTCAAACCAAACACAAATGGTTTGATTGCAATATGTGAAACATTTGACCATCATATCCTTGACAGTCAGGCCGCTGCAGGGGAGATTTGATAACTGTTGTCAAATTCATAACAGCCAGTCTAATGCAAAGGACCAACACAAAAACACAGGAGCTGCTTCGACAAAACCACAGACGATATTAATGGGAAGTGACACCATTTACAGGGAAAATAGAGAAAAAGGCTGTGTTGGGTCTTTTCCAAGCAGTGCTGCAACCACATGAACTCATCTTACTGGTTCTTAACTGGTAAATACAAATTAGAGCTGTTTGAAATCCACTTGGTTTTCCATTCAGCTGTCACGTGGGAAATTAAAGCAGCAGCAGCAGCAGCAGCAAGTCACCCAAACTGAGCTCGGGCTAATTTATGGCCACAATGGTCTGGGTGCATTAAACTGAATTGTTTCTCCCAAGAAAAGGGGCTTTGCAGGGTGGATGTTGGGATGATTGGCAAATTTCCACGTCTCAGAACAGCTTCCAGCATTAAATGGATGAAACAGAAATGGAAAAAAACCAACATAAAACCCCTAATAGAATAAAATCTAACAGTATCTTCTCTGGTTATTTCCATGACAGGCAAAAGTGAAAACTGCAGCACTAATTGGCAGAAAAGAATTGGAGGATATCACGGATAAACTAATTACTGGATGTCAATATTGTATTCAACATCTAGTCAGAGGAGTTCTAACAAGTACATGCTTTCTAAAGTTGAAGCTGCAAGCTCTTGATGAAAGTTTTATGGAGGATTTAATTCACAGTCCTGCAAACAGCATGTTGGGAGAAAATCTCCTTGATTCCCGCTGTAGTTGCACAGGGTTAGGGAGGACGGCAAGGCAGGAGCTTGTTCTTCAGCAAGTAAAAATTAATTTCCAAAGAAACCCCCTTTTCCCTGACAGATCTCAAGCTCGTGGGCTCCACTGCAGGGGCAGTGATAAGTGTCAAACAAAGCTCTCTCTGCAGGGAGGGTTCCAACACTTGGCTTTGCCAAGGCTGAGCTCTGGCCAGACCTGGGGCTGCTCTCACCCTGCAGGGAGGTGCTGGAGCTGCCCGGGCTCCCTCCTGCCCTTTGCCCCGTTCCTCCTGCCCTCAATAAATGTATTTACTGCCCAGTTTTCCCTCGCACAATTATCCCTCGGCAGCGCTTTGGGCTTCTTTTCCTCCACCTCCTTTTATCCGTTTCTCTCTCGGCAAACTCAGGAAGCAAAAGGGATAAAGTTTAACGACTGTTCACAGTTCAGTGTCCTGCAAAATTAGAGCAACATCTGGAAGTTGTTTTTGCTTCAGGATGACTTTTAACTGAGTAAATGATCTCATCTGCAGTGCTGTGCAGCCTGGGTGAGGCTGGAGAGCAGGGCTTGCCCCTTCCTACCTGAAATCCACCACAAATCAGATTCCAGGAGTTTTTCTAGCTCCTTAAACCCTCTGCATTTTTCTTTCCTACCATTTAGGAACAGCCTTCATTAAACAGCCATAAAACTAAATTAAGAGAAAGCAATAACATCTGATTAGAGCCAAGAAAAAAAATCAATAGCTCAGCACGAACAACGAAATAATAGAAAAATATTCCAGACACTTCCAAAAGAGGAGTTTTAGCATAAAAATCTTCGCTCCTGGGAAAAGAGACGTTATGTGAGCTGGAATTTGAACAACTGGGATTAATAAATCTGCATTCTTTATTTCCTTCTCTAGTTCTAACAGCCAAGCATTTTTCATTTCTCCTCTGAAAGTGCTGTGCAGAAAAGTGGTGCAGCGTTGCCCAGCTTGCCCCTCCTCATCCCAGCTCCTCTGCGTGCCACGGCGAGGGAAGGATGCGTTCCCTGTTGGAATTGTGCAGGTGCTGGGCACACCCAGTAGCACAAAGCTGGGGGGGATCCGGCCCCAGAGCCAGGCTCCTGTGGATTGAACGTTGGGACTGGTAAATGCAATTCCATTTGGACGTTCCTGGGGAATTTCAGCCAACAATACCACCCAGGAGGAAGGATGGGAAGGAAGGAGAGTGATAAAAACTGGTTTTTCACTAGAAGGCTGTCTACAATACATGTTAGAAAGTAGCATTTGTATATATGAAAATACATAAAATATACATAGTATATATTTATTCATATATACTATTGATATATACAAACACATGAAATATCTGATATTGGATATTTTATTCAAATAGTATTTAAAGGCAAAACGGTTGGGACTGGACTGTTAATCATTTGGGGATGGGTTTATGACACTGCTATTTTTGATGTGATAATACTGAGCAATAATTTTATTTAGGGATACAAATATTTGTGGAAGGAGCCAATTTTTTTCTTATACCACTGAGTCAAGAGGCTGGAAAACTGTGCCTACAGATCCAAGTGTGGTATTTTCATAACCTCTCCGGCTGCTCCACTGGATGTATTTTCCCTCTTTTCCAATGCTCGTGTTGTGAACAAGACAATGTCCCCTCTTTGTGGGATTCCCTCACCCTTTGCTCGAGTTACCATGGAATCCAAACGGCACTCAGGGGCTTGTCTGCACGTGTGGGGACCCGAGGTGATGGCCAGAGCAGGAGACATGTTTTCAGGTGCAATAAGTTGAGAACTTCTGCCTGGATTCCTGGAAACAACCGAATTCCTCTGCTGCCCCATTTATTGGTACCAGATGGCAATGGAAAGGGCCATGTTGTGTTTCTGCCCTGCAAAGGAACTTTCTTCCTAAGCAAATGTGATGGCTGTGTGAAAAGCCCCAATTTGGAGCATGTGCAGCACACATGGCCCCACCACCTGCAGCCTGTCAGTGCCTGGGAGCACGGGGTGCTGGGGGCTCCAGGGAGCCGTGCCTGGGATTGCCCTGCCAACGGGATGGAGCCCGGGACAAGTTGAGAGCACCAGAGGGGACCTGCAGGAAACCTGAACCTGCAGGACCACGAGAACAAATGGAAAGCAGAGACTGTTTCCCACTGGAAGCCGCAGAGAAAAGGGCTGTGCCTCAGTGAGCTCGTCCTGCCGGGGATCACACAACTGGCTGAACAACAAAATGCTGTGGTTTGGTACAATCAGAATACGCTCAACTGGAAGAGACTCACAAGGTTCATCAATCCAACTTCTGGCCCTTCCCAGGACACCCCAACAATCCCACCCTGTCCCTGTCCTGTTGTCCAAATCCTCCTGGAGTTCTGGCAGCCTTGGGGCTGTGCCCACTGCTCTGGGGAGCCTGGTCAGTGCCCACCACCCTCTGGGGGAAGAGCCTTTTGCTGAAATCCCACCTGACCCTGCCCTGACCCAGCTCCAGCCCTTCCCTGGGTGCTGTCCCTGGTCCCCACAGAGCAGAGATCA